>CAUYON010144718.1:0-11946 GCA_963573935.1 Arctocebus calabarensis
GGGGGACGGCTGAGTTAGCAGTGGAGGAGGGGGACGGCTGAGTTAGCGGAGGAGGAGGAGGGGACGGCTGAGTTAGCGGAGGAGGAGGAGGGGGACGGCTGAGTTAGCGGAGGAGGAGGAGGGGGACGGCTGAGTTAACAAACTGCCCTGCTGTGTGTGCTGTCACTCAGGATTTTGCCTGGGCTTCTGCTCAGATGTGGGCTAGTTCACATTTCCTAACTAGCCCTCCGCACTCCCCATCCCCCCCTGGGAAAGGCAGTGATGGCTGTTTCCATGGTGTAAAGACCCCCACCAGGGCTGATTACAAGCTACCTGAGTGAGGTCACTGGTGTGGCTTGGGGACAGCTGCTGACAGTCACAGCCCTGACCCCCAGGGACACAGCCTTCCCGTGTTCACTGAAGAACATCTCCTGCTATATTCCTGGCACCTTCTGAGTGCAGAAACTCGGAGTTTTCCCCCTAAAACCAGAGTTCTATGAAAACCAGAAATAAAGGGAGTGGGAAGGGGAGGAAGGAATGTATATTCTACTAAATCTCTTTCGGGTCTACTGCGTGCCTCTCATTAGGCCTTTGGGCACATGGACACATACCTGTTTTTTTGGCTTCCCTAAAACATGGCAACTTATTAAAATTACTTGTTTTCTTTTCTGCCCAAAATCAGTAGGCAAAAGGTTTGGTTGTTGTTTCGGTTTCTTTCATTTCACTACATTTGTTTCCGATTTCCTGAGCCTCTCCCAACAGGTGGTATGACTTTAAAGGACAGAAGTCAGTATCTGCCCTTCAGGGAGCAGGCAGTGTCCCACACAGAAGGCTGTGATGTCACTGTCGTGCAGGATTCCTGGGCTCCTTTGTTTGTGTGTTTTTTAGAGTATGCTTCAGAACTGTAACTTATTTACCATGTTTGTATTTGGGTCAGTGGGAAAGGATTGGCAATTAGTTATTTTGGCAAAGGTTCAGTTATGCCTGAAAAAGGAACACAGACTTAACATGTTATATAATAATCACCCTTAAACCACCTCTGGGAAGGTCTCCAAGCCCTGTGTGTCAGTCTCCATTGTGCTTGTCTGGACACAACCTCTACAAGAATTTCCATTTTATAAAGCAGGGTGGGGAGATGCCGAGAGATAGTTAGAGCTGAGTTTAATTGCAAGGTTGACTTATTTTGAGTGAGCTGGAAGGAAGAGCTTTATCTGATCCTGAAATCCGCCACATTAATCCCTAGGCCAGGCCAGGACACAGACAGTTCTCCAGACCCCTGAACCGTATGTTGTATTTAAGAAAATAATTTTGCTTCAGAATGTCATTTAGTCTATGGGTGCTTTTTTTCATTTTTATGTGGTAAACTTTTTGCTGAAGTTTAACATGCACCCAGAGAAGTACACAAATCCTAAGTATACAACTCCATGAATTATCATAACGCATGGGACCACTTCTAGCTCGAGAAATGAACATCACCTACAGCTCTCGTGTCCTCCCCACAGGTGACCACTGACGCCTCTGTGGAAGAGTTTTCATTTACTTTTTCTGATTGTAAACCAAAGTTCTGCTCTTTTTTCCCCCCATGATTATCTAGAAGGGCTCTAACCTAGTCATGTCAGAGAGACCTGGGAGTTGTGCAGCACATCTTGGGGACATGACTGAGTGAGTTGTGGGGGTCAGGCAGGGAGTGCCAGGGTCTGAGCAGACACTGCCTTGGCAGGCTCCTGTCTATGACAACAGTTGGACTTGTGAGGTGTGGTGACTTACCGTAATGATTTACAAGTGCACAAGAAGACGTACTCAAGTGCTTGCTGGTTGTCCTGTTGCTGCCCCTGGAGTCTCTCCCTCCTGGGGTCCTGTAAGTTATCTCTCATATTCTTCGTTGTTAAATGCCCCATTTCTGGCTAATTTCACATCTCCCCCAGAAGGGGAGATGGCCATGGTGGTATTGTTCACAACACGCCACAGCTCTTCCAAATCACGAAGCCATGTAACCTTTCTTGCTTGTCTCTAATGTCATTTATTTAATTATGGCTGACATTACTGGTGATGCCACTCTGTACACCAAGGACATTTCCAACAGCACTTTCAAAGTTACTGTGCTTTGCATCCACCTAGACCCATGCACCCTCCCATCATGCTCTGCTTGACCTCCCCACAGCCATGTCCCCTGTGTCCATAGGATGAGACCTCCCCCAGCGCTGACTCACCCCTGCCTTCTGTATGTGCCCACGAGGGGGGGAGTATAAGTGAAGTATGGAAAGCAGAGAGAGAAAGGTCCTGTTCTTAAGGTAATGTCTGTCCCTGCTCTAGCACAACTTAGGACAAGCCCAGAAGAACATGTCACCACATCAATTGAAGGCAAGAGAGGACATTGAGCACAAAGACCTGCTGGCTTCACTGTGCAAGGGTATTGGGAGCCCCTGGCGGCGCGCCTGGTGGGGGAGGGTGTGGGATTGCTCTGGGCTCCGGCAGGGCGCAGGGCGAGGGAGCATTGCTGCTGCCTCTCAGGTGCCGTGCAGCCAAGGCTGGTTCACACCTGCACCACGATGGGCAGGAGTCAGTGCGCAGACTCACACACGTGCTCCAGCCCAAGGTCAGTAGTAGATCCTCAGCGACCCAGAGTTCGGACTTCTTCTTGTGTCTGGCTTGAGTGAGAGTCGCCCCGAATCAGTGTGTTCATACCATTCTGCTGGACCATAATAAAACACTCTATCAGCCACGGCCCCAGGTGGACACTGCAGATATGAGTCTCAAAACTTGGGGTATCTGGACAATCCTAAGAGCAAGGTAAAGGATTAGAGAACCCCCAAAGGGAAGGTTGGGGCTCTCCTGGGTCCTGGTCTCTGTTTGAGTCTCCCTTCCTGCATGGTTCTGCAGGCTCTGGCTGCTCTTGGGGACTACAGGGAGACCTGGAAATTTTCCAGGAAGCCACTCCAAGGTGCTGGACACCCTGAAGCTTGGGGCCTGGCTCTTCTTGGTCTCAGGAAGGAAGGTTGCACTTTGTGCATGAGGTTTCCTGATCCCAGCATCTTCCCCGGCACTCTTATTTCCTAAAAGATCTGGTATGACAGCAAGAAAGAAAAAATGTATGGTATGCTTGTGGGGGGTTTAAGAAAAAGTATGGTATCGTAGAAATCATCTATGTCTTAAAGGCAGCCTTGGCCATTTGCAAGATATATTGGGTGTGTATGTTAGTCCCTATCTGACTCAGTTTCTCTATCTATAGAATGGGCATAAGCGCAATATTCAATAAAACTCAAAAATATTGTCAGAATTGATGAGATAATATATTTAAAATATTTTGAAAACTTGTAGGGCCTATCCTAATGTAGGTTGATATGTTTTAAAGCAAGGAGGTATGTTTTATAGATGTCTAAGTGCAACTGAATTCTTTCAACTCAACTTTTTCTTGAGTCATAATTTAGAATTTATACTGATTATATGATTTGAAATCTATTTCCTGAGTCCAATAAAGGGTGCCATGGCCTCTTTTCTTATTCTCCTTTTCTCCTCTCAAAAAGATGCTTGGCTTTGAGTCCCTGGTATTGACCTGCCCTGACCACTAACTTCTGTGTTATATCTGCCTTGATGTAAAGTAAACATAACATTCTTCTTATTTTCCTAACAGAAGTGTATTCTCAAATCTATCGATTTTGATAAGGCATACTTTACCGACATAATCTGAGTGACAAAAAAAGGTGAACCAAGGATATACCTGTAATACTCTCAGCATTTGGGAAGCCGAGGTAGGAGGATCATTTGAGGCCAAGAGTTCAAGACCTACCTGGGCAACATAGGGGAAACCCCATCTCTCCAAAAAATTAAAAAATTAGCTAGGTGTGGTGGCATGCACCTATAGTCCCAGCTACTAGGGAGGCTAAGGCAGGAGGATCAATTGAGCCCAGGAGTTGGAGACTGTTGGGAGCTATGTTGGAACCCCTGTACTCCAGCCTGGGTGACAGAGCAAGACCTGATTTCTTAAATTAAAAAAAAAAGGGAGAAAGAGGTGAATCAAGAGTTAGAGTACAGCCTTAAATGACCCCGAGCTGAGCCTGTGGCAGATGGGTGAGAATATGAACCACAGATGGACAGAATTTTCAAGTAAGGTTTGGTAGGCAGCCCTTACAATGGCCTCCAAGAATCTCCACCTTCTGGTGTTAACGTTTTTTTCTTAGTCTCCTCCCCTTGAAAATGAACCGGCTTACTGGCTTGCTTCTAATGAACAGAATACAGAAAGGGGGATGGGACGTCACTTTGGTGGCTGTAATTTTCATCTTCCTAGCAGATGCTCTCTCTGTCTTTGGGCTTTGATGAAGCAAGTGACCGTGTTGAAGAGGCACCATGGCAGGAAACTGAAGGCAGCCAGCAGCCCTCAGGAAACTGAATTCTGTCACCAACTACACTATCCTAGGAATGGATCCTTTTCTGGTTAAATCTTCTCATGGGACTTGTCTTCTGCCTGACGTTTTGATTGCATCGGTGAGTCTGTGAGAAACTGTAGGAAAATAAGTGTGTATGTTTCAGGTTGCTAATTTTGCTTAATTTGTTACATAGCAATAGATGATACATAAGGTTAAAAAATTATCAGAATTAATAAATGTCAACTTCGACCACAAACCCTTGCACAAGATTACATCATCTTCATTCTCTTTAAACGGCACAGGTTAATTCTGTTCTGATGGACACTGTTACTAATACACTTACAAAATTATCCCAGAAATTCATTTTAAATATATTTAAAGCTTCGGGAATAATTTTTTTTTATTAAATTTATCAGTACATCTAACATGAACTCATGGTCTATGTTCTAAACTGATTCTTCTACTCAACTCCCTTATTTCTGCCAGAAAAATGATTACATTCGAATTCATCTTAGAGACTTCCCATCTGTTCATTATACAGTTGAAATGCACCAGAGCCCCTGAGAGACTGAGCGATGGCCCCTGCAGCCATGCGGCTTGTTAGAGGCAGAGGCAACACCCAGCTCCTAACCCCAGCTCTTTCTGGTAGATCTTCCCCTTTGTCTCTCACAATCACCAAATGTTTCCAATTCTTCCATGGTCAGGCTCAGTCCCCCATCTCCCTCCTCACTGCCTTTGCCCCAGCTGCCTCTCCCACCCCAAGCCTGTTTACTGAGGACCCGCTGCACCCTTCCAATCCGCACTGCATCAGATTAACCTCCCCCAAACCTCACTTTCAGTGGGCCCATGCCTTATTTGAGTATCTCTAAAGCTCACCTGTTGCTTTTTGAGTCCAATCCAAAGCATCCAGCCTCTTTTTCCCAGCTTCCTGAAAATGGCCCCAGCTCACTCCTCCCACTTCTCCCTTCCTCCTCTACCATAGCACACTTCTCCCTTCTTCCCACTTCTTGCTTTTTCTGAAAAAAATTAGTTTGTGCTCTCCTCTAAAGCTTTTCCTTCTTCCTTTTTCATTCCTTAATAAACAACCCCAAAGAATGTCTTTCTTTTCTTTTTTTTGAGACAGAGTTTAGTTTGTCACTCTGGGGAGAGTACAGTGGAGTCATCGCTCACAGCAACCTCCAATTCTTGGGCTCAAGCGATCCTCTTGCCTCAGCCTTCTGAGTAGCTGGGACTACAGCACCTGCCACAATGCCCAGCTACTTCATTTTCTTCCCCTCCACATTTAAGGTAATCTAATTACAATACTCTATACTGCACTTATAAATCCTGTTTATTGTCTGTCTCCCCCTACAGATCAGAGGCCCTGTGACAGCAGGGATTTTTTTTTGCCATGTGTTCCCTGCTGCCCTCCAAGAGCCTAAAATACCTGGGGCAATAGTCAATATATCTTTAAAAAAATAAGTGAAATTTCACTGGCTCTATGAAATTCTCCCTCCCACTATCTTTTCTTTTTCTGCAAATACCAAAACAGTTAGGTGTTTTAGCACTTTATCAGGCTCTGTTTCTCCAAGTTATAGGATTGGTGTGTGTGTGTATGTTCAACATACTTGCTTCCCCAATGTTCAAGAAGCATACCTCCGCCTCCCAGCTAACTATTCCTCTAGACCACAGGGCTGGACGTGAGGCTCAGTCTGGGTTGACGATGGAGCCCTGTTACCCTAGACCAGTGGTTCTCAACCTTCCTAATGCTGCGAACCTTTAATACAGTTCCTCATGTTATGGTGACCCCCAACCATAAAATTATTTTCGTTGCTTCTTCATAACTGTAATTTTGCTACTGTTATGAATTGTAATGTAAATATCTGATATGCAGGATGTGTTTTCATTGTTATGAAGGGGTGGCGACCCACAGGTTGAGAACCGCTGCCCTAGACAGAGAATGGTCAAGGGATGTGGGTAAGACCCATGTAAGGAAAGCAGGAGGCTTCCCCCAGGCCGTTCTATTCAGGTTCCTCCAGCTTTTCCTTCAATTCCATGAGCTACCCTTCCCCCAAGTCCTCCTTTTTGCTTAAGTTAGTCTGAGTTAGGTTTCTGTCACATGCAACATCAAGAGTCTTTGTCTTGTACTTTCCTTATATTTTTCACTTCCATGCATTTGGTTGACTATAGACTTATTCCACATTCTCAGTTATGGGTAATCCAATACAATGTATTTTTCCCTGTTATGCACATAGTGAGTTATCATTACATGGAAAAGTGTATCAATACCCGATTATGTGGCCTGGCATAGTTTATATGAGAAACTCACATATTGTAGAGTGTATTCCTTGTAGTTCTGCCTTCCAGAAGGAAGAATTTGAACCCAAAGAAAGCAAGCATAGATCTGGTTTCGGGAAAGACTTGTTGCAGTTTTCTGAGCTCTGTAAATTCTGGTTCAGCTTTTTATAGCTTGGCTGTTTCCTACCACCATAGTCTCATTTTCATCACCCAGATAAATGAATAATGAAGATGATGATAACTTATTTCTCAAAATTGAGGATTTTTTTGTTTTAGATAATATATGTAACTAATTTAGCCCAGTTTCTTTAGGAAGCAGAAAGGCTTATGTACTAACTCATTCATGGGCCAGGGGTTAAAGCGCAGGGAGGCCAGCGGGAAGGAGACAGCATACCACTGTATATGGCTAGGAGGGCCACAGCTTTGTAGCAAGCACAAGTGATGGCTGGTTCTCAGTTCCACTTCCTAGCGGTCTGCAGCTCTCCTGTAACGCTCTGTGTAGCCTTTCTGGGTGGAGGAAGGGAGAACATATTACTCCCCACTCCCATTGCTGAGTATGCCCTCAGAGTGTCTGTTCCCTGCACATCCAGAGTGCATGATCTAGTCTCTCTGGGAGGTGACATTGGGGATCCCATTGTGTGAGCTATAAAAAGTCATCATCTGCAGCACGATGGGCTAGCCAGGTGAACTATGGCATGGGCATGGGCACAGAGAGGTCTCATCCCTTCTCAGTGGCAACAAGAAGTTCCAGAGCAGGAAAGGATAGGTCCATGCAGTGGGAAATGAGGTTACATTAGGTCGTGTCCACCAATGACATGAGAGACTGGAAACAGCTTGCTGCATCCAGACCAGCCAGCTAAGTAGGTAGAGTGCCATAACAACGTGATCCCCAGAAAGGCAGCAATAAGCTTCCCACTCACCAAGAAAAAAATTGTTGCCTAAGCTGGACACCTTTCTGATTCAAGCAACCCTCCGGCCTCACCATCCTGAGTAGCTGGAACTAAGGGTGCACATCACATCATCCAGCTTAATGTATTATTATTGCTCTCCTTATTTTTCCTACTCAGTGGTTGGGGAGCTATCCTTCTGGGTTACATGCATATTGTTGACCACCCACTTGCCAAATTCCTTTTTTCTGAACACCGCCAATGGCCACTGAGACTTTATTCCTATCTGTGTTTATGCTCAGTTTCTTAGACATTTGGCTTTAGGCTGAGTCCCTAATGCATCAATGCCTTTCTAATTTCTATAATGGGCTGGGCATCTTGGCTTCTTTTTCCCTACTGAAACTTTAAAACTACTTATTCACCCACTTCTGCCCTTTTCAAGAATGGGCTTCAGGAAAATCTAAAAGTAGGATGCTGGTTGGACTCTGGCCACTACCTACCTCAGGACTTGATAAAGAGACGAGGCAGCAACCACACCTGTAAGGAAGGTGACCCCACAAGATGTGTTTACAGTGAAGTGTGCAGTTCTTCACGCAGATGTTTAATTTCTCAAAGCAACTCCACACAAGATTTCCCAAATCTGGCCACTGGCCAAGGACTATGAGTTACTAGCCTTTTCATTACCGTGGGATCATTTGTAGTGGCTTTAAAAACTGTTTCAATATATGAATTTCCTTGAACTAAAACAAAAAATAGAACTTAAAAGTTCCAGCTGTCTGAACATTTTCTACTTAGAAAAAAATAAAATGAATTAGACAGGAAGATCATGGTACATGACTCATGGCAAACAAACACTAAACACATGTTATTTTGATCATCCTGTACAAAAGTCAGGAAATTGTATGACTCTAAAAAAGAATTATCAAGAAAGGACAAATGAAGGATATGCAGAAGACTGATATGAATTTTTTATTATTTCAAATTATTAATTTATGTAACTTCAAGTAGCCACATCAATCCAGAATTTATACCATTTATGTACCTTGCCATCTACCTCAGTTTTACCCTGTAGGACTTTAGTTAATGGAAGTGTTTACTTAGGTAAAAGCCCATTAACTTTTTACAACCACATCCTATTGTGAATGATTAGAATCATAACCCACTGTCCCTCTAACAAGCAATATCACAAAAATCTATTGAGTACTAACTGTATATCATGCACGCTTTCTGCTTATGTTGTTATCATCCTTGCCTTAGAGGATCTTTAATCTAGTTAAATAAGTGGGCATTATACATGTGATGGTTAATTTTGTGTGTCAACTTGACTGGACTAAGGGATGCCTAGATTGCTGCTATGTCTGTGACGGGTTGCTAGAAGACATTAGTATTTAAATCCATAGGATGAGTAAAGGATGGACATTATTCTATCCTTTGTGGTCCAAATAGAATAAAAGAGGTGGAGGAAGAGCAAATTTACTCTCTATTTGAGCTGGGACATCCTTCTTCTCTTGCCCTTGGACATTGGTGCTTCTGATTCTTGGGGCTTTGGTTTGAACTGGATCAGCAGCACTGCTTTTCTGGCTCCAGCTTGCAGATGGTTGGCAGCCAGGGGACTTCTTAGCCTCCATGGTCATTGAATATGCCTAAGACTTAAATGAACTCTTTTTTCCAGTCCTGTTTTGAAACTGAATTCTAGATTTGGTGAGGAAGAATAGATGCCTCAAAACTCCCAAAGCTGTCCTCCTGCTCCCAACCCTGTGTCTGTTGGCCCCCTGAGCCTCCTTCTGGGCGCCCTTCATAAACTCCCTGGAAACACTTGCTTGCCCCCTTGTCCATCGTCCCCACGGGCTATGAACCAAGTCAGTGTTGACTAAATAACTGAAAAATGTGTCTTCACCTTACTTCATAAAACTCATCACTGCCATCACATTTTTAGCTTCTATGAAAGCTATTTCATAGAAATAACTTTCTAAATAACATTAGAAACTATCACTCTGATTTTATTTTAAATTATCCTCATAAAGATTTTTTATGTCACTGGACCAGAGACCGGGAAATGCAGACCAAAGATTAGGGGAGCTCTTTATCATAAACAAGTTCATCATTAATTAGAGATTGCAAGGGTAAAGTCAGAGTTTGCAGTCTTACCAATACCAGTGTCTGTACATCATAATTATAAGCCAGTTTCTAAATTAAAAATAAAAGTTTTAATGATAGCTGAAACTAAGTATAGAATTTAAGTATTTAAACAGAAATTTCCCTACTATCAGAAAATCCATTGCCATAATCTCAGAAGCATGAAATGTATGTTTCCTTGTATTCTTAACACCTAGTGTAGTATTCAGAGGCAGTGTCTCTACCTTCTACCCAGGATGACTGGCAAAGGTGTCCTTCTTGTCTTTGGTAAACTTTAGGGAAAGGAATGGGGGAGCCTTTGCTGACAGGTACAATCCCCACTGGGTGGCAAAGCTCAGGAGGAGCTCCTAAAACTTCCTGTAAAATGCCAAACCATGAACAGCATCTGAAAGCAGGGAAAATGGAGCGAAAGGTGCCATGAGCTAAGTGTGAAGCCAGAGGCTGCAGAGACCCAGCAGAAGACGGCACAGAGCTTGATGGATGCCCCTCGTCCCTGGGAGACAATCCACTCCGCGTGGTTGGTGCAGCTCCGGCCTGGACTGAATGTTCAGGGAGCTCCTGGTTGGACTGAACACTTCTCCTGCATGGCAGACATTTGGAACACAAATTTTTGGCTGCTGTTTTTTGTGTGATGCCCCAAAATCAATGATAAGAGTTTTCTTCTCTTTTAAATAAAGCCACCCATTGCCGCATTGTAAATATTATGCTCGCAAGTGCGGAATTAGTGCCGGGTACTTACTGTGATCCTAAGGAAGAAAATTTCACCAGCTGCTCACCAAGAGTCCAAGCCAACAAACTGCCTCATCCTCGTGAAGGTTCCTGAGCCCCCAGGAGCGTTTGCATGCAAGCTTTTTAGTTTAGTCTTTAAGTTGCTAGCACAAGTAGAGATAGTGATAGAAAAGCCTTCCTTCTCTAAATGTCATGGTCACACACAGGCTGGCATGCATGATATTTTGAACAATAAAAAGTATCAAGCTAGGCGCTGTGGCTCATGCCTGTAATCCCAGCACTCTGGGAGGCCAGGGGGGGTGAATTGCTTCAGCTCAGGAGTTGCAGACTGGCCTAAGAAAGAGTCAGACCCTGTCTGTACTTAAAAAAAAGAAAGAAAGAAAGATAGGAAAACTAGCTGGGCATCATGACAGACGCTTGTAGTCCAGCTACTCAGTAGGCCGAGGCAAAAGCAAGAGGATCACTTGAGCCAAGAGTTTGAGGTTGCTGTGAGCTACGATGATGCCACAGCACTCTAAAAAGAAAGAAAGAAAATAAGAGTACTTTCATCATTTAAAAATCAGGGACTTCATGTTAAGAACCTTGATTTACATTTTTCCCTGATCTTGCTGGGTCCGTATTCCCCCAGGGTGGCTTCAGCTGGAAGCGGGGAGCAGCTGCCTCCCTCAGACGGCGTGCACACCTTCCATCTCACCAGTGGCCCCCTCACTCTGGATTAGGTCACTGGCCTTGTGGAGCTCTTGCTTATCAGAATGCCCATGTTGTCTTTCTTAGAAGAAGTTCTCGTTACCCATAACTCTATCCCACGTCACCCATGTTTACAGCCCGCCCAGCCCCTCTAGCCTGAGATGTCCCCATGCATTTCCCTGTGCAAAACTTTGTTTTACTCTTAGTGCCAGACACCTTCAGTTTCTTGTTCCTCTCACCTGCCTCCTCCACTCCGGAAGAATATCTGATATTATGAAATGTATTTGGCTTACTATTAGCACATTCTGTTGTTCCCATATCTCAAAATGCCTGTCTACGTGATACAGATCCTTTTCTTCAGTTGCTACATCTGAGATTTGAGTGCAAATAGTGGATATATATAAAAGTCTGACACCTGCACCTTAGCACAGTGAAAAATGATTTGGCAAAAGTATCCTCAGCATGGGTGTGGGAGCAGGAAGGAGGGACGGATGCACAGAATTATCATGTGCCACGATCTGTGGCATAATATTCATATTTGTGATTTATTAGTTACAATGTTGGATGTTCTGTGTCCTGAGGATCTTTTTTATTACCAGAGTTTATAGGTGCAAAGCAATTAAAACCCAGAAAGAAAGCAAGTTGAATCTATTTGTGGCTGTATCAGGCCCCACAGTTTTTCTTTGAGGATGGCTGGAGATAAAAAGGTGTCACTTTCCTTTCCATTCAACATTGAATTGTTTTTTCTTTTCTTTTCTTTTCTTTTTTTTTTTTTGAGACAGAGCCTCAAGCTGTCACCCTGGATAGAGTGCTGTGGCATCACAGCTCACAGCAACCTCCAATTCCTGGGCTCAAGCGAGTCTCCTGCCTCTGCCTCCCAAGTAGCT
>CAUYON010144719.1:0-19811 GCA_963573935.1 Arctocebus calabarensis
ATAGTAAACGAGAAAATATCATGAATGTTATGTCAATCAGGTTGATAAAATATCTCAGATTGCATGTGAAGCCCCCACACTGTACCCCATGGTTGAACTAATGTACACAGCTATGATTCAATTAAAAAAAAAAAAAAAAAAACTTGTTCATGTTAAATTACCCTTGTATTTCTGGACAAAACCTCACTTCGAGATGTATTATCCTCTTTCTAATTTACTGGATACTATTTACTTTTTTTTTTTTTTTAAAGATTTTTATAACTACGTTCATGAGAGAATTTAATTCATAATTTCCTTTCTTGAATATCTTTGTCAAGTTTGATACCTCAATTTATGCTGGCCTATGAAAAGTAACATTCCCTCTTAATTCTCTAGAAGAGTTTTTGTAAGATTTATGCTATTTCTTCCTTAAATTTTTTTTTTTTTTTGCAGTTTTTGACCAGGGCTGGGTTTGAACCACCACCTCTGGATATGAGCCGGCACCCTACTCCTTTGAGCCACAGGCTTCTTTAAATATTTTTAAGAATACGCTGAAGCTATTTGTGCCTATAAGTTTGTTTTTTGTTTTTGCATAGAGTTATGAGAAGATTTTAATTACAAATTTTACCACTTTATTATATGTAGGACTAGATTTTTGTTTCTATCAGTTTTGTGTTTTTCAAGGAATTTGTACAGTTTATGGAAACTGTTAAGCTATTTGGCTTTGAATTGTTCACGACACCTTATCTTTTTGAAGGTAATAAGTATCTGTAGTCATATCTCCTTACATTTAAAATTTTCTTCCTTTATTCTTAGTCTTGTTAGAATAGCAATTTTATTAATCTTTCAAAGAACTCCCAGTTTGATTTTTAAAATTTTTCTTATATCTATTTTAACTGCTTTCTGTTATTTCTCTTTAGTTTTGATTTTGATTTTTTTTTTCTCTTGAGATTGAAAAAATTTTTGGCTTGTCTTTTTTTCTAGTATATGTATTTAAAACTATATATTTCCCTACCACTGCTAGTGTTTCCCATTAGCACCACTTTAGTGCATCCTATAAGTTCTCAAATATTGTGTCTTCATTATCATTCAGTTAAAAGTATTTTCTAATTCCTGTGTTGATTTTTCATTTGCCTATGAAAAATAGGTAGAGATGCATTGTTTCATTCTTAGGCAACTGTGTTTTTTCAAGGTAAGTTGTTTTTTTGTTTTCTAGCTTATTTTCTCCATGTCCAGAAAACAATCTGAGTAATTTCAGTTCTTTAAAATGTATTAAAGTTTACTTTCTGACCCAACACATGGAAATGTTAATAAAAGTATCTTATTCATATGAAAAGAATATGAATAATATTAAGTGCAGTGTTTAAATATGCTGATTATATCAAGTTTATTCACTGAGTTTTCCATTTTTATTTGTTTATTCTCCCAGCCATTAAAGAAGATGTATTAAAAGTTTCCCTTCAGAATTATTAGTTTTATTTTTGCTTTTTATTGTTTGACATTGTATTAAGTTCTCACACACATGCAATTATGATGTCACATTCATTAAGAAATGCCTCTCTACATTGATGCTTTTGCCTTGAAGTCTACTTTATCTAATATTAGTGTAGCTTTCTTTTGACTAGTATTTGTAGTATATGTATATTTTTTAATTTTGATATTTTCTTTATTCTTTTTAAAATGTCTTCTATACTTCTAGTTGGGTTTTATTTGATTTGGGTTTTAACTGATCTGACCATTTTATTCTTTTAAGTGAAATATCTCATCCTTTTACATTTCATGAAATTACTAAGGAGTTGAGTTTATATCAACTATGTTCCTATTTTGTTTTTCTTCTACGCCGTATTTTATTTTTTCCTTCTTGTCTTTTTTGAATTAATCCATTTTTATAATAGTATCATTTTTCCCTCTGATACTTAAGACTTTTTTTAGTGTTTGTGTAATTACTTTAAAATACCCATCTCTGATTACAATTTAACACAAATGCTGTGTTCCGTAAGCTCTCAAACCCATCTACTCTATTTTAGATATTGTTGAATTGATGTTTTTTAGGTTTTTGATGAATTCCTAAATTGTTTCATTTATTTTCTCCATATTTTTCTGTTTCTTTCTTTCTTTTTTGTGACAGAGTCTTACTATGTTGCTCTCGGTAGAATGCCATGCATCACAGCTCACAACAACCTCAAACTCTTGGGTTTAAGTGATTCTCTTGCCTCAACCTCCCAAGTAGCTGGAACTACAGCCGCCCACCACAATGCCTGGCTATTTTTTGTTGCAGTTGTCATTGTTTAACTGGCCCAGACCCGGTTCGAACCCACCAGCCTGGGTGTATATGGCTGATGCCGTAACCACTGTGCTATGGGTGCTGAGCCTCTGCACTTCCTTAATCATAGTTATTGGAAGTTTTTGCTGACTTCAGCATCCAAATCACTTGTGCCAGATGTCCAGAAACTGCAGACTCCAATGATGTTATCTTCTACCAGAGTGCTCATCCTTTGCCGTGCTAGTCAATAATGTGTGAAGGTGATCACCTTAATGCAATCAGGCCCGTGCCTCATTGAGGATGGTTTGCAGTTACCCATGCACAAACTGTTCGGTTTACCCTTCCTTGATCATAGTGTTATAGTGTTTATCCTCTGCCGCCTTCTCCTGCTGCTGCTGCCTCTGCTGCTTCCTTTTTTAGAGACAGGGTTTCACTAGGATGCCCAGGCTGACTGTGAACTCCTGGGCCCAAGCAATTTTCCTGCCTTAATCTCCCAAGTGTGGAGATGACAGATGTGGACCCCTGCATCCAGTTTAGCCCTCTTTCACTGTCTTGTTCCCTCAGCACAGAGACTGCAGAAAATTCCACTTTTCTTTTTAGGTTTTTTGTTTTTTGTTTTGAGACAGAGCCTCCATGTTGCCCTTGGTAGAGTGCTGTGGCGTCACAGTTCACAGCAACCTTAAACTCTTAGGCTTAAGTGGTCCTCTTGCTTCAGCCTCCTGAGTAGCTGGGACTATAGGCGCCCACCACAATGCCTGGCTATTTTTAGAGATGATGGCTGGCTCTGGCTCAGGCTGGTCTCGAACTTCTGAGCTCAGGCAATCCACCCACCTTGGCCTCCCAGAGTACTCAGATTACAGACATGAGCCAACTTGCCCGGCCCCGCTTTTTAGTATTTTCAAATCACAGTTTTAGCCTTTTGCTATAGGAGATTCAGACTTTGATAAACATCTTGAGCAGGAAGCCAGCTGTATGTCTGAAGCCTTTCAGATCTGCTTACATTTGCTCCCTGCAAGCAGTAGAAGTTTTTCTGTGATGAACAGTAATGTTCTGTGAGGGAGGAAGCCTCAATTCTCAGGCTTTAGCCACATCCCAATCAACAAGCACCCCAGGGAAAAAAGAAGTTGTCAGTCATCCCTGCCAGTTCACCACTTTAGTCTTTCAGCTCCTCCATAAGAAGTCTCCTTCATCTGCCAGGCCATTGTCTTCTCCACACCACAAGACTGCAGACAATTACCCTGTGTTTTCAGAATTCTTAAGCTTCTTACCCCAACAAAGACTTAAGATTTTGGCACATATCCTGAGGGGGAAACTAGTTGTGTACGGAGGTCCCTTAAGTCTCTAGTTTCATCATTCAGCACTGTGTAACCACAAAAAAGCTTGCCCTGTGGCCCTCTGCCTGTGGGAAGCCCACATTCTCCCCCTCTAGCCTGTACAGCAGGAGAAAAATGACTGCAGATACTCAGAGCTCACTCTGAAGTCTCATCACTATTGCAGCTCTCTCAGAGCTTTTGGGCTGTAATCTTTATACAGTAGAACCCCTGTAAATGGACCACCCAAGGGACTATGACAAACTGGTCAACATAGGGAACTAGGCCTATCGTCCTGATATGTACCCTTGGTACATGTCTGGTCTATTTTCATAGGTCAACTTCAGGAGGTGGTTAACTATGGAGGGAGGTTGTATGGTATTTTATCCAGCTCCTCTGATTCTCAGTGGGACCACCTCTGCAACAGAAATCCCTACTTCACTTTTGATGGCACTACTGCAACCTGTTATCCTTTATCATCAGTGTATCCTCAAATCCGCCATCCACAGAAAGTGCCAGTTTTCCATCTGAAATCTGATCTTGTGAGTTATCGGCTTTAAAAATTTCAAATAAAAAACAAAAAATAAAAATTTTAAATAGTTTCCCACAATCCCTGTAGTGATTTTGCCAAAGGATCTAGGGAAAAAAGAAAACAGATGATAAGGGTTTGGCCTTTAGACCCTGAACTTTTTAATTCTATCACAGAAGCCCCCCACCTTTTTTTTTTTGAGACAGCCTCAAGCTGTCACCCTGGGTAGAGTGTTGTGGCATCATAGCTCACAACAACCTCCAACTCTTGGGTTCAGTTTTTCTATTTTTAGTAGAGATGGAGTCTCACTCTTGCTTAGTCTCAAACTTGTGAGCTCAAGCAATCCACCCACCTTGGCCTCCCAGAGTACTAGCATTGTAGGTGTGACCCACCTCCCCCGCCAGTGAAGCCCATTTTTAATCTATTTTATCTATCACTGCCCTTTGTGTTTCTCAGGTTCTTTTCCTCTTATTTATTGTCAACCAATAAAATAAAGTACTAAATCTGACGGACTCTTGTGATCTGACATGGCTTGCCTCTCCAGACGCCTTGGCTATCACCTGGCTACCAAACTTCCTGCAGTTCTCATGGGATCCCAACCTCTCCCCATTTTCCTCTCATTCTCAAAGTTTGGTCAAATTCTTCATTCTGCCTAAAGTGCCCTCTTGCCTTATCTTTCAAATCGTTCATTTTATATCACTCCTTTTCTTAACTGTTGTGGCAGTAAGTAATCCTCAGTGGTGTTACATGATACCCATTGTGCATCTTAATGATTGCCCTTACATGCTATACAATTAGTATCATTTACTGTGCGAGCCTTGAAGCTTTTTTTCGATTTTTGACTCCTTGGGATCTGGAACTGTATCTGGCATACAAATACTCAAATATTTGCTGAATTAATGAATGACATGGGTTTTGGAAGATACTTAGGATTTTAATGGGCATAGCTAAGTGGGGAAGCCATTAACGAAAATAGGAAAAACCAAAGGTAGTAAAGTAGAAATAGATAAGAATGGCATTGGCAGGTCTATGTACCATTAATGAGAGAAAGAGATTAGGTGGAGAAGAGATAGATCTACTGAATGTGAAACCTTGATTTGATAGCCTGTAAGAAGGTAGTATAAATTTTTAACTAGCAAAGTGACATAATGAAAGCATTTGCTTAGGGATATCACCAGAGTATGGAGTTTGAATTAGAATAGCCTGTCAAGTTAGAGTCCTCCAAGTCATTCTTGGCTTCTAACGCTTAACTGGTCCATGGAACCCTGTTGATTATACTTAGAAACGCCTTTGGAGTATGAGCCATGGCACTGTATTAATTCAGAGTCTCAGGCCCTCTTCCTTGGATTAGAACAACAAGTCTCCTCACTCCTGTCACTCTCTATACTCTTACCAAAGAGAGTTTTCTAGAAACAAATTCAATTGTACCTATAAGGTTCTTAAAAAGTTGTATCTTTTGCTAACAAATTCCTTAACTGTTTATTATATAGTCCTTCACAAGTCAACCTCACCCAGCCTCTAGATTTGTTCCAGACTACTACTTTCCACGTTTTGTTTTCATATGTACACCATGCCCTCTCACGTATCTGTGACTTGCACATACTGTTTAGTTTTTCTAGAAAGCACCTCCACCCCTCCCCCACTTGAAAAACAGTTCAAATGTCATCTACTTTGTGAAGTCATCCCCTACTCTCCCAGGCAGGTTTAAACAGATGATCATGCCTTAGTCATTGTTGTATTTTTAGAACTTAGCACAGTGTCTAACAGAGTACTGGCATCTCCTAGAAACTGAATTTTAAAATAAGTATTATAAAAAGATGAATATTGGTATTTTTAAAAAAAATTTAAATAATACATATTTATATACTATATAAGGTAAAATAAAATGAGTACCACTCATTTCTGCAGTACCCAGGTATAATCACCATTAAACCAAATTTGTATGGATACATGCACATCCATGCATACATTTATGTGTAGTTTTCCAAGGTCAAACCTACTATTTTGAATGACTGCATGAATAAGTGGAAAAAGGATTTAAGAAGTTATTTTAATAGTGCACTCAGTTAAAAAAAAGTTAATAAATGGTCTTTATGAGCATAGAAAAGAAATATTGGAATGTGAGCAAGTGTTTAATTAAAAACTACAACTTCATGACTGATTGCCTATATTGTGTCTACCTAGAATCAAATATAACTTCAAAGCTGCAAACTGTGGATTCATAGATGGAAATTTTTGTTCAGATGATAACAAGGATGGTATCTTTTATGTATGTATGTGTCTAGATACCAGTTTTCATAGCTGTGCAATAGAAATAATACCACCTAGAATTTATAAAAGGATTAAATATAATGTATGTAAAACACTTGGCATGTAGTTGAGCAATTAATTATAAGGATCATTTGCATTGATCAAGTGCTTTAT
Source organism: Arctocebus calabarensis (assembly GCA_963573935.1). Lineage (NCBI taxonomy): Eukaryota > Metazoa > Chordata > Mammalia > Primates > Lorisidae > Arctocebus > Arctocebus calabarensis. Next base: position 6,506 of record CAUYON010144719.1, read on the forward strand.
AATAACGTGAGGGTTGGCACAGTAGGTTACACTGTCTTACTAATAGCATCGCTTCATCAATGTAATCATTCTGGAGTTCTTCCAATCTTCAAGTCAACTTTCAGTAATACAAAGTCAGTTTTCTGTAATATCCAGTAATATGAACTGGGGTTTTATAAATTTGCATAAAATTATAGCTGTCCTTTTCCTTGTCCTACCTCCTGCTGACTCAGAATCAGCTTTAAAATAGAAAAGCTATATATTTTTTTTTGTAATGCTGCTACAGCAATAGCTAAAAATAATTCTGATATGCCCTTCATAATTAAGACTGCAGGCAGACTTTGTTCTAATTGGGAAATAATTCATAAACTAATTTAGGTAGCTGCAGACTATTATCATGCAACAGATATTTCTTTAAATTTCTCTATCTCACCCTTCCTTCCTTTTGTATACTGATTTTAAAGCCAAACTCCAGTGATGTGAAAATAGACCCTAAGTGAAAGAAATGGTTTTAAAAAATTTTACATGCAGTTTTCTATACATATAATTTATTAAAATCTTAATTTATAAAAAACATAAGCTAGGATATATTCAAATTATAAAATTATTTCTTGTATTGCTGCAATGAGTTGTTACACTTTCATAATTTCTGTGTTTGTACTTTGTTCCCACAATTGGTGTGTAACCTTGACGGGATAGGAGCGTGTCTTTTCATGTGCCTTCCAATGCCTATCACAGGGCTATATAATTGCTGGTGAGCAAATAATCTTTAAAGGTAGTGTTTACAGCAAGATCTTATTTGCAGAAACTTACTTACACGTTCAGAATTATATCCACTTAATAGATCCACTAATCTATTAAGAAATCGTTCCTATTGTAGTTAAGGATTTATCTATTATGTGTATAATGACAAAAGCAAGACTGCTGTTTTCTTAACACAGTGGTTCTCAACCTGTGGGTTGCGATGCACAGGAACTGTATTAAAGGGCCGCGGCATTAGGAAGGTTGAGAACCAATGTCCAACAGTATTCTTTCTTCATTTGAGTGATAACTATGCATCTAACTCCATTATTCAGCAGAGAATTATCCAGGCCTCTGTCTGCTTTTGCTATTAATTAGTTCTACTTACTGCTTTACCAATGTGCAAGTATCAATGAGCTATAATCATTACTTTCATATTATATTCCAGAATTTTATTATATGCGGTCCTTACTTCAACACATAACTGTCCCTTTTATTGGCAAATGACACTTCTAGTTGTTTTCTAGGGATCCAAATTTGTATATAAACAATTTGTAGAGATGCTAGCCTTTTCTCATTGTCTACCTACCTATAAGTCCACCCATATATCTGTCCATCCATTCATCTGTCTATTTAATATCATGCACAATACTCTGTGTTAGGTACTACAGGGGATAAAAGGAAGCATAAGACCTAGTCCTGTCCTAGAGTAACTCATATATATTAAGGTAAAATATATAAGAAAAACAAAAGAAACCACAGTGGTATATGACAAGTCACAAGTAAGTGTACAAGTTCACACATTATAGACAATCCAAGGAAGATATTTTGGACTGGAATGATGGAGTGATCTGGTATTAAAGGAAAACCACAGGGCAATAAATTGGAAGACCAAGTTTATACCACTTATTAACTGTTGGAACCAATGACTCTGGCTTTCTGCACTTCGTTTTTCTCATCTGGCCATTGGAAGCAATGATTACAACAATTCTTTCTCTGTCTTATTGTTTGATTTGTGAATCATACTATCAAATAAAATTATATAAAAATGTTCTGAAAACATTAAAGTGCAATCCAATCTAAGGGTGTGCTGTTTTAATTTTTCATCAACTACCATAATGTTGCTGCTCAGACATTACTAATTTAAGAAATTTTAAAAGCTCAATAAAGGGTGGCACCTGTGGCTCAGTGAGTAGGGGACCAGTCCCATATACCAAGGGTGGCGGGTTCAAACCCAGCCCTGGCCAAACTGCAACAAAAACTAGCCATGTGTTGTGGCGGATGCCTGTAGTCCCAGCTACTCGGGAGGCTGAGGCAAGAGAATCGCCTAAGCCCAAGAGCTGGAGATTGCCGTGAGCTATGTGACACCACGGCACTCTACTGAGGGCAACGAAGTGAGACTGTGTCTCTAAAAAAATAAATAAATAAAAGCTCAATAGGGCCTGGACACAGTGGTTCATGCCTATAATCCCAGCACTTTGGGAGGCCAAGGCGGATGGATTGCTTGAGGCCAGGAGTTTTGAGACAAGTCTTAGGCAACATAGTAAAACTCCTTGTCCACAAAATAATTTTTTAAAAACCCAGTCAAGTGTGGTGGTGCATGCCTGTAGTCCTAGCTACTTGGGAGGCTGAGGCAAGAGGATTATTTGAGCCCAGGAGTTTGAGGCTGCAGTAGGCTGTAATCATGATCATGCCACTGCACTCCAGCCTGTCTCTCTCAGAGAAAAAAAAAGTTTAATAGGAAAAGAGGAGCAGTGCTGATTACTTAATATATATGTATGTATGTTATTTAATAGGAAGAGAAAATGACTATAAAAACGTAATGTCAGGGATGTGATGCAAATCTGATTTTTCTGTTTGGGGATATTCTGTAACTATTTAAAAACTAATAGTAATGGTTATGAAAATATAACAATAAGAATAGCCACTATTTATTGAGCATTTGCTATGTCCCAGAGACCATGCTAAGAACTTTTTGTATACTGCATAATTCAATCTTCATAACAATCCTAAGAATCAACCAGTGCTGTTCCCATTTTAGAGAGGAAAACTCTGAGTCAGAAAGATTGTTCTTGGCATGGTTACACATCTAAATAAGTAACAAGAGCAGGATTTTAACCCAGATCTGTCTTCTAAGCCTATATTCTCACTCAGTAATTCCCATTACCTTGGCATTATCACACAAAAAGCAATTACGTAGAGGCAAATGAAAAGGTTTGATGAATCTATTAAATCAGAAGAAGAAATAGGTATTTTAAACATAAATTATTTCAAGAAAAGGTGAAGCCATAGAGGAAATAAAAAGGCCAGTTCGTGAGGATTGGCCATATTTGAGAAATAAACATGATTCTGTGAATAATCAGGAGCCACAGAAGAAGGTTTCAAGCACAAAAATGTGATCACTGCCTGCCTGGCATAGAGTTGGTGTTCAATACATACTCAATGAATAAATTAATGAATGAGATTTGACCTGGTGACTATGGAATATAGTTTGGAGGAAAGAAAGACTAGAAGCAGGAAAATTACAATGGGAGTTTGGGGAAAGACGGTAGAGCTTGAACCAGTGGCAACAGGAGCCAGCTGGTACTGGCTTTGGAGAGCCTATTTCAGAGTGACTTTTTAAGCTGGGAGCTTGAAATCTGCCATGTTAGGAGTATTTGCAAACATAGAACCCCCACAAACACTACAGATTAGGGCTCTTTTGGGGGGGGAAAGCTGATTTACCAGCATATTGTTGGCCTGAACAAAAGCAACAGCAATGGAGCTAGAGAGATGGGAAAACATATGAGAAGGATTAAGGAGGTAGAGTTAACAATACATTATCAGTTGGTTGATGTAGTTGGAGTATCAATGGGAAAATTTATAAAATGACTTATCAAGTTATTGGCTTGGATAACTGAAGTGGTAAACTGGTGCCTCTTACCAAGATAAAAAGTTCAAGATAGAGAAAAGATAGCAAATTTTGTTCAAGGTATGTTGAAATTGAAGTACCTGCGGGACACAATGGTGAAGAAGTCCACAAGACAGTGGTTATACAGATATGCAACTAAAAGAAGAGGTGTAGATTCAATATGTCAAATAGGAATCATGAAGATATAAATGATAGTTGAAGATAAGGGAGTAGATGTATTTTTAAAACAAAATAAAGAGGCAGAACTCTGGGAAAGGATGTAGCAAGTCTTCATGTTTTATAGTCACTATGAATCAAAGCATATGTCTTTTTATTTCAAAGACAGTTTAAGCAGGTAGAATTATATACTGTCTTTGTAAATACCACATTTAGAATAAAAATATCATTACAATGTACATGTAGGAAGATTGGTATCGAATGCAATCTGAAATGTTATAAATTTTTATAAAGTTTTTCAAACTTAGTTGAAAACAACGAAAAGGATTTTTTTAATATACAAAAGAAATTTAATTCCTATCAAACACCTGAAAGAACACAATCATTCTAGAAAAATGGAGGATAAACAAATTTTTTTTTTGCAGTTTTTGGCCGGGGCTGAACCCAGCACCTCCGGTATATGGGGCTGGCACCCTATTCCTTTGAGCCACAGGCGCAGCCCGAAGGTAAACAATTTACTTTAGAGATCTCCTTAAATGTAACTTCTACTGAGCACTGTTGTAATTGTTTACTTCTTGCCTCACTTGAGGGGAAGGGAGGGGAGGCAGAAGATGGAGAGCGGGATGCTGTGTCTTTCATCTTTTTTGAGTTTGGAATCTTGTAAATAGTATTTACTCAGGAAAAAACTGTTTCTTCCATGACGGAATGGGAGGTTTGAACAGATGATCTGGAAGGTCCCTTTCAACTGTCTTTATGATAAGGAATCATTACCATTTTAAAGATGTGGGCTTAGCCTTTTGTAGCTCCAAGGGGCCAATATTTTCAAAGATGCAGAAACACAGTTATCTGTCCGGGCAGTAAGAATTTTCTAACGAGTAGGGCTATCCAGGGAAGAAAGCCTGTATTAAGAGGTGTTTATCTCTGAAACGACTGGTATTTCAGAGCTGGAAGGGTCCTTCCTCAGGTCTTCCTAATCGGCACGCCATTGCCCGTACAGAAAATGATATTTCTACACCATCAGTCAAAAATTGTACAGCACATGAGCGAATATCTCCAGGCGGACTCGTCACACTCTGATCTAGTCCAACCTTTTCACTAGCAGAGGGCGAAATCGAATCTTAGAGGATGAGCCATTCCCAGGTCAAGACGTCCCAGTTAACGCGAGGTCTAGAACTGGGAGGGGGTAAGAGGCACAGCCTCCTCCACTCTAAATCAGCAGGCTTGGAGCCTTGAAGACCGTCCAGGGAGATGGGAGAGGAGTCTACATCCCACTGCTTTAAATGCAGTCCTAAGACGAGCAGCATTAGACCTTGTTAAACACGCAGATTCATGGGTCTCACACACAATGAGGCCCTGGAAGCTGCACTTTGAGGTTTGGGCCTCCCCTGCTCTCTCGGCACTAATTCTGACCTCTGAACTCCGGCCCCGGCTTGAATCGGGGGTCTCCGCGGGCGCGCCAGCCGCACAGCTGTCCCGTGTCGTGGTTGTGAGACTGTTACGTCCAGCCCTCCCGGCCGTCACGGGCCGACGTCGGCCGCCTCACGCTCTGGGCGAGGCCGCCGCGGTCGCCCCCAGAGCCTCCTGGCCAGGGTGAGGCACCAACTGCCGGGAGGCCGCCGGGGGCAACGACGGCCCAGCAGCGCCCCCTCCAGGCCAGAGCCCTCCGCAGGCGAGCCGGCGGAGCTTTCGATTCGCACCCCCGGCTGTCCTCCGCCTCCCGTGCAGCCCCGCCTACCGGGGACTCGCTACAGCGCCTGCGCCAATTCTGCTCTGTCCCGCCCTGTCTACCAACCGGATGTTGACTGATTTCCCATAGTTCCTGGCTAGTGGCGGGCATGATAACAAATCCAGGAGGGTTGCACGCGGGTTCGAGTTCTCATTGTGGGGGTTGTTCTGTTGTGCTTGGAGGCGGCACCGGATTGGAGCGCGGTCACTGTCTTGGCTGCCGGTGCGATGGCGCTTCTCCGGAGTATGTGGAGCTTGCTGAGTAACCTGGGGAGGTCCGGAGCGGTGCTGTGCACTGGCTGTGGAAGTCGTCTGCGCATACCCTTAAGGTAGGACCGCTCAGCTCTGCCTCAGGAGGCAGCGGGGCCAGGACGTCTGGGGGCTGGAAAGTAGACGCATTCCTCCACTTTCAGCCCCTCTTAGGAGTTCAGAGCTACCCTGGCCTTTTGATTCAAACATCTACTTTGCTGGGGGGGCGGTGGCTTTGAGATTAGGCCTTACTCCATTATACCCCGTACCTTTATGCGGTCTTCCACCCTCTGCTCCCTGCGCTTCCCACCGTCCAGCCTCGGAGCACCAGTTCGGCATCCTCTGAGAAATCGCGCCAAGTCTCTAACCATCGTCTAGGTGTTAAGGAGGCGGGGCCCAAGAACTGGTATATAGATGCTTTCCTTCTCTTTCTGCCCTTTCTAGGAGGTAAGGGCTTTGATACTTCCGACCTGGAGGATCTTCCCTCTGGCTAGGACAGGTTTTTAGATAAGTCATTAGCATTTTCTCTGAAGGTATCAGATATATAAGCATTTTGATGAAATCTTAGTTGAGATCTGTGTTTATATACATGTGAATATTGACAGTTAACTACTTGACATTACTTTTTGTTTACATGTAGTTTTGTGTATATACCAAGATGGTTTTCATCTGACTTGACTAATTATCCAAAGAAACCTATGTCTTCATACCTTCGATTTTCTAAAGAACAGCTACCGATAATTAGAGCTCAGAACCCAGGTAAGGAGTTTGGGGGCTTGTATTCTTCTTTGATGTAATGAAAAGGCCTCTGTGCTGTTAGATCCCAAACTTGGTTTGCGCTACCAAAGTATCCAGTGACTATAGGAACAAACATATTTTGTTTGATGGTCTGTAAAATAGGAAAGATAACATTTTATCCCAAATAGAAAAGCTTGTAAATATAAATGAGAACTAGTGAAAGGTATTTTGGAAGTAGCATGTAGTGTGGAAAACACCTTGGGAAGAGGATAAAAAAAGCTGAATTGGAGCCTCGTTTTCTAATTCCACTGATGAATTATTTTCTCCCTTGTTTAGCTGCCTTCAGAGAATTGTTAATTCTTCAGCCTCAGAGAATTGTGATAATGTTACAGTGAAATAATTTATATGAAAATATTATATAAACTGTAAAGCTGTATACCAATTACTGCTAGTTCCAAGAATTTTTAGTGAAAATCTTCTAGATGAAAATCCTTTATTTTCTTGAGTTCCTGAGAAAAAATATAGGCAGGATGTTCACTGACTCCCTAGAAAGGCTGTAGAGCCTTCGTTTTGGATTAGAGTGTGAAGGTAATAGCTAAATTAATATAACTAGTCTTGGCTTATGATTTCTAAAGCTCTTTTACATGCAGTGCATCACAGGGGTCTTGTGAAAATCAAATGAGCTACAATAAAAATGCTCACATTGTAGGTTTGGAATTAGTTTCAGAGGCATACTTAAGTTCCCACTTCTTTTTAAATATAAGAATTGGGGCTAATGCCACAGCACTCTATCAAGGGTGACATAGTGAGACTCTGTCTCCAAAAAAAAAAAAATTAAAAGAGTTGAGGCTAACAGGTAGTTGGTTGAATCATTTGCACTTCATCATTCCAGTGAAGATGAGGAAGTAAATGAAGAAAAATGGATTGATTTTACAATAGTTTGTTTCCAAATAGTATTTCTGTAATTGAAATACAAAGTAGTCTTATATCAATCAGAGCTATATTTTGTTCATTCAGGTTTTATGAACTTAATGATTCCTAAAGAATTATTTAGATTTAAATATGGAAGTAAAGGCTCAGTGCCTGTAGCTCAGTGGTTATGGTACTGGCCACATGCATCAGGACTGGGTGGGTTTGAACCGGGGGACGGACCTGCTAAATAACAATGACAACTATAACAAAAAATAGCGGAGCTGTTGTGTCAGGTGTCTTTAGTCCCAGCTACTTGGGAGGCTGAGGCAAGAGAATCGTTTTAAGCCCAAGAGTTTGAGGTTCCTGTGAGCTGTGACGCCACAGCACCCTCCTGAGGGTGACATAGTGAGACTCTGTCTCCAAAAAAAAAAAGGTAAGTAAAAATCTTGAAGAAATTGATTACCCATTTGCTTAAACTAGTAATGTTTCTGAGGCTTGTTTTTGGTGGTATGTAATACTTTCCTTAGTCATTAGTTAATAGAGTGTTGGATAAATTATTTATCATATTTAAATTAGTTGGATAAAGTAAAATTATTGTATTGAGTTATATGTGGTATGAATTGTGTTTTCCTAGAAGTCTTTAGAAATTAATACTAAGACACAAAATTGTGACATCTTTTTTCATTTTATTCCTACCTAAAGATGTGAAAAATACAGAACTAATTAAAAAAATCGCCGAACTATGGAGGAAACTTCCTGATTCAGAGAAAAAAGTAAGCATATTAAGTTTTCCACAATGCTGACCAGTTATTCTGCAGTTGGGAACAATTGTCATATCTTTTAAAGGACCATGTGACCCAAAGTTTTTTTTTTTAAATATTCTTTATCTGCAAAGGAACTTTATACCTTCTGATGCATATAAATGCTGAGGATATGAATACATGAAGGTGGAAGTAAAGGGTTACCACCAACTTAAAAATAGAGGCTAATTGCTAGACTCTCTCCTTGATTAGGATATAAAAGAAAAATACACATTCTTAATCCATTTACATTTCATCCCAGAGCACATTTTCCATGTGGTGATTTAGTCTGAATTCATGAAGTTGTCTTTCTCTGGCAGATGTGCTATGTTGAATTTGCCAGCAATCATTTATGACTTCTTATTTGGGTTTTTTATTTATAGATATATGAAGACGCATCCAGGGCAGCCTGGGAGGCATACAAAGAAGAGATAAACAAAATTCAAAAACAGCTAACTCCAACTCAGATTGTATCTTTGGAAAAAGAAATCATGCAAAAACGTTTAAAAAAGAAAGCATTAATAAAAAAGAGAGTGAGTATTATTGTAATACTCATTTCCAATGGCAAAGAACTGGCATTTATATAATTATACATATAATTTTCCCTTACATTGATGGTAATATGTAGGTATAATATATTCTCCAGTTAGGGAAAAATGGGATAGCTACAGGGATACTTGTCATTGAGTTTGTCTTTGGAATTCGTTGGCACTACTTTTTGATGTATCCAGATATAAAGTACACTCTTAGTAAGACTGGCATGAAAGCTGCAGGAACAGAGTTAAGAAGGAGGCAAACCAGGAATAGTAACAATCTTTGCTTCTGAGTCTTGTCTAGAATAACAGACAATTCAGTGTAATTAATTTATAGGTAATGGTGAGTTTGATAATAAATGTTACTAAATAGACTGAATTAATTATCACATCAGGGAGAAGTGCAATTTATCTAATCAAATAAGAAATGCCTTTAGGATGGAATTCTACCTTTCTTCAAAGAAATTACCATTAAAAACTCTACCCCAGGGCTGGGCATGGTGGCTCGTACCTTTTATCCTACCACTCTGGGAGGACTAAGCAGGTAGGTTGCTTAAGCTCAGGAGTTTGACACCAGCCTGAGCAAGAGCAACACTCTGTCTCTAAAAAATAGCTGACATTGTTGCTGGTGTCTATAGTCCCAGCCTGTCAGGAGGCTGAGGCAAGAGGATCTCTTGAGCCCAGGAGTTTGAGCTTGCTGTGAGCTATGACATCATGGCACTCTACCCAGAGGGACAAAGTGAGACTTAAAAAAGAAAAAACCCTATCCCACATGGTTCAAAATTTGTGGTTCTTAAAGTATTAACTTACATAAATGCCATCGTTTGAAAGTTTAGACTACATTTTTCTGTAGAACTAGTTTGTGTGGGAGGTAGTCAGCTTTCTAGACCAGTATATACACTATTTTTTGTTTTCATTACATAATGCTATTGAAAAACAGTCATCAAAGTTGAAACTACTTCTTTGAAAAAGTAGATTTCATCATTCAATGTGAGGTACCAAGGCACCTTTCCCTAATCTTGATATTTTAAGCTGATACTCTGGAGCTGCTGATTCAATCATAAAAGAGCCAGAAGTACCAAGAGTGAGAAATAATGTGAGGATGGTATTTGGAATGGTGTTTGCTAAAGTATATTCTCTCTTAGTCTCCCTTCCTCCTTAAAGTACCCAGCCTGTGCTAAGAATGGAGAGGACCAGAAATGAGGATTGGGTAGATATGAGGGGTTACCTTTCCATTCTTATCTCCTTTTGGGATTGTTTTTCCCAGTACCTACTAGTTCAGAAACGTGGGGACCAGAAGTTACAGGTGACACACCTAGGAAAGAAATCCCTAGCAGTAGCTCTGAAAACACAGGGGGACATAGTTAAGTTGTAAAGTGCCTGGAATCTGGAGTAGTTTCAATATTAAGTGACAGATTCAGGAAGAGAAAAGTGATCTCTAGATGTCAGTCGTAGGAGCCCTAATTTTACTTATGAATAAAAGTTTTTTTTTTTTTTTTAAGAATAAAAGTTTTATTGATTATAACCAAATTGCTTTTAAGAGCCCCAGAATTTTGTAAATTACAAGTACTATTTACCATCCAAATTCAGAAACTAAATAGGATATTTCTTTATCCCTCACTTTATGAACTCCGAAACTAAATGGATTTAGATAGTAGGGAATACTTGTATTCTTTTCCATAGGTGGTTCTTCTCTTTTGGTACCTAGTAAAAAAAATTTAACACATCTGTTGAGCTTTAAAGGTTGAGACATTTAGAGACGGGAATGAGAAGAGAGATTATTAACAGTTCAGTGTTTATGAGTTGTGGTAGAGAATGATTTGGCCAAGGGAATGTAGTGTACTGAAAGGATGAAACTGGGATTATTTTAGCTTTTAAAGAGGTTTTGTACGAACATACTTAGTTTTTCATGGAGACCATGAAAATAATATGTGAAAAAAATGTTTGTATATGGGAAATAACTCATGAAGTCTAAAACTTTTAATACTTAGTGCTATCAAGATATAATAATCACATACTTTATATAACAATTGTAACTTTCACTTCAAGGAACATTCTGTAATGCATAATGAATAAAGTTTCTATAGTTAAGATTAAGTCTCATCGAGGTTAAAAGTGTATCTGACCCTTCTATTTTTGTTACTTAGGAGTTAACAATACTTGGAAAACCAAAAAGACCTCGCACAGCTTATAACATTTTTGTATCTGAATGCTTCCAAGATGCAAGAGATGATTCATCACAGGTAAAACTAGACTGCATTTTGTTGACTTTAATTTAAAGAATATTTAGGCAGGAAATTCTAGGTTACCATATGTGAGGTAGTAAAGAAAATTAGTGAATTAATAAGACCCTCTTTACTGAATCTCTTTAAAGAAAATCCTTCTTCTTACCACATATAATTAGAGTGTGTATTTGCCAGTACAAACATACACTGCCAAGTTTTTTTAATTTGAAAAACATTTTCTGCCCAATGTGGTGTCATGTGGCTGTTAGCCACTCAGGAGACTGAAGCAGGAGGATCAGGACAACATAGCAAGATCCCATCTCTTAACAAAAAACCAAAGAAACCACATAACATTTTTAAATCTATAGGGCTGTTAAAGTTCTCTGGAGAGATTTCTACTCCAGCAATTCTGAACTGTTGTACAATCACTGGGAAGAGTGGAAGTAGAGCTACAGTATTTTCTACTGGGGAATTGAATATAACCTATTGCTTTATGTTATATTCTTTAATAAAATTGGGTTATTATACCCACAGAAATGTGTTGTACATGTGAATGTCATCATATGAATGTATCAAAAAAATTATTAATCATTCCTTTTTTATTTTCTTAGAAGTTCCAAATGGGCAATTGTGATTTTCCTTATATAATAGGACATGGTAAAAGAAGTGCATGTTCATATCCATAATTCTTGTTAATCTGAGTTGAAGTTTTTGGCACTTTGCCTCTTTGGAGTTATTTAGATCTGTCTTAACTTTACAAATCCTATTTAACATATGATTAAATAATGTATATATGTGACATAGTTGTTTCCTCTAACTACATATTTTCACTTAATAACCTACCTTGGAATTTTAAATTCAGTTTCTATGGCTCTAAATTACTGAAATGCAAGCTTTTTTTTTTTTTTTTTAAATCTGGAATTTGGTCATTCACTAACTTACCTTGAATTTTTTTATTAATTTATTTTTGAGGCATTCTCACTCTGTTGCCCTGGCATCAACTTAGCTTATAGTAACCTCAACTTCTGAGTTCAAGTGATCCTCCTACCTCTGCCTCCAGAGTAGCCTAATTTTTCTGTTTTTAATAGAGATGGGGTCTCGCTTTGCCCAGGCTCGTCTAAAATTCCTGAACTGAAATGATCCTCCCTCCTGAAATCTCGCAGAGTGCTAGCTAGGATTATAGGCATGAATTATTGTGCCTGGCAAGATACTCTTTCTGTTTCAGTCTGAAGCCTGTCTTTGCTCCATTTTGGCTATTGCCTTCTACACGTGTTTTATGGCTAAAATCCTAGGATCAACCTTCATTATCCTTTATGATGCTTTCACCTCTGTTGTCTTTCTTGGTTACTCTGACTCTGCTATATCATCCTCTCCAGGAATGGTGCAAGGGAGAATAATTTTTTAATTTTTATGTGTCTGAAATGTCTTTATCCTCACATTTGTTTGTTAGACTGGGCATAAAATTCTAGATTGGAGATAATATTTCTTCAAAATTTAAAAAAGTATTTATGCTTCTCTTCTAGCTTATTGTAGTGCTCTTGAGAAATATAAAACCATTTTGATTGTTGGTCCTTTGAGTGCGATCTTGCTTTTTTTTCTCTCCCTTCCTCTTCTTATTTTTTTGTTCTAACTCGTTAGCACTCCTGCTATTTGTATATGGATCTTCTGAGCTGGTCCTTGGATTTTCTTATCTTTTCTTTACTATTTTCCTGTGGTTTTCTTTGCTTTTTCTTTCTGGGATACTGTATACATTTTAACTCGATCACTCTGATTGTAGCCTGGTACCATTGCCCTAAACCATGCTAGTTTTCACAGAATGGCACTATTTTACTCTCTGGAGAAGATAAATATCCTAAAATCTGCTGTGGTGAGGATTTAACCTCTTTTTAAACAATATTCAGTCAATTCCGTGTTTAACCTTAGCTTCACTATGCTGCCGGTTCCTGTGGGGTGCAGGATTCTGCATTGTAAATCAAGTTGCTTTTAGGTGGGGGGGGGGGGGGGGGGGGGGGGGGGGGGGGGGGGGGGGGGGGGGGGGGGGGGGGGGGGGGGGGGGGGGGGGGGGGGGGGGGGGGGGGGGGTGGGTGGGGTGTGGGTGGGGTTTGTGTGTGGTGTGTGGGTTTGTTGTGTTGGGGTGTTGTGTGTTCTGTTTTTCAATTCCCCACTTCCCAGCTTTCTAACCTCAAAAAAAAAAAAAAAAAAAAAAAAAAAAGGGTATGTGTTTTATTGTATGGTTTTTTTTTTTTTTTTTTTTTGAAAGGGCCTAAAGTTGTGACCCTGGTTAGGTTGGGGGGGGATTAACGGGAACCGCAACCGCCAAAACCGGGGGGCGAGGGG
>CAUYON010144720.1:0-20613 GCA_963573935.1 Arctocebus calabarensis
GGCGGGCGCCTATAGTCCCAGCTACTTGGGAGGCAGAGGCAAGAGACTCGCTTGAGCCCAGGAACTGGAGGTTGCTATGAGCTGTGATGCCATGGCACTCTATCCAGGGTGACAGCTTGAGGCTCTGTCTCAAAAAAAAAACAAAAAAACAAAAAAATAGTGTTGACAGGACCACCAGTCAGTTATACAAAGTTTTCCACAGTGATTTTTCTCATAGAGATCTTCTGAAATACTCAGAGAATTGGAATGTCAACACTAGAAAGGCCCTCTGACAGTATCCAGTACAGATGAGAATACTCCTGAGAGAGGAATTGACTGATAGAGCCCAGGATGAGGGTCCCTGGGCAGCTTCTGCAGCCTCATGTAAGATCCTCCTGACATTGAAAAAAAAAAAAAAAAAAAAAGATCCTCCTGACATAAATGGTAGCTTGGAGAGCCACTGTGGTTACAGAAAGTAGTACTGAGTCCTGGGTGGTCCCCACAAGCAGTCTCTCTCTTTTGGCATCTATTTGTTATCTCATCTGTGAAATGTTCACATTGGCCTTTTTTTTTTTTTTTTAAAGCAAATATTTTGTTTTATTTTATTTTATTTTATTTTTTTAGGGATTTCACAGGGAGTTTATTGACATCTCCTTATCAGGAGCCTTGGGGCATTTCTATTTCCCTGCAGCCCACTATGGGCCACTTTTCTGCAAGATAGTTCCTTTTTTTCTTAATTTCAGGTTAATGTGAGGGTACAAACAACACTGGTCTTAATGATCTCTAAGATCTCTCCTAGCTCTGCAGTTCTGCCTCTCCCATTTCAAACTATCTGGACAAAAAAGCAAAGCCTTCTTCTGCAGCATCATCTCTTTGGCTGCCAGGGGTGTTTTGGCTACTGATTTGTATTCTGAGTATGTGTGTGTTTCTCATTTCATAACATGAAAAAAGGGAAACATTCTCAGACAAGGTTATTTTTAGATATGGAAACCAAATTCTACTGCAGTTTCTTGGAACCTTTTGATTTTCCTCAGAGGGATAGTCTCAACACTTTGTAAATGGTTGTCCTTGTGGCATAGAAGAGGTTTTGCAGTTTCCCCAGGGAAGATAAAAATTTCAGAAGCACATTCTCCAGGAGCATAAAGGAAAATCATCAGCATCATTAGTTTGTTAACTTAAAAAAACTGTAAAACCGGGTGGCGCCTGTGGCTCAAAGGAGGAGGGCACTGGCCCCATATGCTGGAGGTGGTAGGTTCAAACCCAGCCCCAGCCAAGAACTTAAAAAAAAAAAAAAATTGTAAAACCATGACAATTTAAGCCATAAAATTTTATCATCTAGGTATCCTAGAGTCTGTGTTCTAAGTTGAACAGACCATATTAAGTTTCCATCTCCTGTAGCCTTTTAGACATGCTTGCAGGCTCCCAGGACAGGAAGCTTACCATCTTTCTATATGGTGAGAGAGAAAATAATAATGACTGATCTTTATAAAGTACTTATGTCAGACACTGTTCTGTGTGCTTATTAATAAATATGTTTATCATGGGAACCTCATGAAGAAGGTAGTTGTACTACCCATCCGCATTTTACAGATGAAAAGACTGATACATTCTACAGCTATTAAATAGCAGAGCTAGGGTTGGATCCAGGCAATCTGTCTCCAGATGCTTGGGCCCTCTGCTCTGTGGTGTAAACCTTTCAGAGACAGGCATCTTCTCATCAGGAATGTCCTACTTTCCTGTGTAGAAAGGAGATGCTTTCTACTCAGGTAGGACTCTCTTTACCTTGTTCCTTTAAATCAGGTGTCAGCAAATTTTCCTGAAAAGGGCCAGATAATAAATATTTTAGGCTTTTCAGGCCATATGTCTCTGTCAAAACTGCCATTGTATCAAGGAAGCAGCCATAGAATGAGCATGGCGATGTTATAATAAACTTTACTTACCAAACAAGCTGCAGTTACAAAAAACCATGGCTGAAGTTTGCCTATCCAAAATGTTAACAGTGTAATAAAAGATTCTTTTTTTTTTTTTTGTAGAGATAGAGTCTCACTTTATTGCCCTTGGTAGAGTGTCGTGGTGTCACACAGTTCACAGCAACCTCCAGCTCCTGAGTCTCTTGCCTCAGCCTCCCGAGTAGCTGGGACTATAGGCACCTGCCATAACACGCGGCTATTTTTTTGTTGCAGTTTGGCCGGGTCCAGGTTTGAACCCACCACCCTCAGTATATGGGGCCAGTGCCTACCCAGAGGCACAGGCACTGCCCATAATAAAAGATTCTATGGTAAAAATGAATTTGGGTATATAGTCTCCTGCATATCCCTATCTTAGAGATTCACAGTTCTCTTTTCTTTAAACCCTATCATTTAAAAAATCTTCTCAGGGTTAGTGTTACATCTCTTTTGGAATTTGTCTTACAGGCTTTCTGGTTTTCATCTGAAAACCCCTTTAAAAAAAATTTAACTTCTCAGGGACATGGTATTAAAAAACAAAATCAGACCTATTTAATCTCTATTTTACATTGTTATGTCAGAAACTTATGGAACTATAGAACTCTTTTTTTTTTTTTTTTTTTTTTTGCTATTTTTGGCCAGGGCTGGGTTTGAACCCACTACCTCCGGCATATGGGGCCGGCGCCCTACTCGTTTGAGCCACAGGCGCTGCCCACTACAGAACTCTTTTTTTTACTCTTGACTTTAGCAAAACAACTATTAAGATCCCTTGGAACTGGCTCGGCGCCTGTGGCTCAATGAGCTAAGGCGCCAGCCACGTACACCTGAGCTGGCGGGTTCAAATCCTGGGCCCGCCAAACAACAATGACGGCTGCAACCAAAAAATGGCCAGGCGTTGTGGCGGGCGCCTGTGGTCCCAGCTACTTGGGAGGCAGAGGCAGGAGACTCGCTTGAGCCCAGGAATGGGAGGTTGCTGTGAGCTGTGATGCCACAGCACTCTATCCAGGGTGACAGCTTGAGGCTCTGTCTCAGAAAAAAAAAAAGATCCCTTGGAACTGATAGTCTGTGTGCATATTTGGGACATGTCCATGTTTGGTTATCTATAAAGGCCTTTTTTATATATAGATAAGTAAACTAAGTACCCTTCTAGATGTCTGCAAAGCTAGACTTCCCATCTTCCCCTACAGTATCTTTTACTTCTCATCTCAATATCAACTCCACAATCTAAAAACTTTGAGGAATCTGGACTTCTCCCTCAGCTAACTTGCTTTTCTACTTCCAGTTAGTTCCTACTTTGTATTAATGTTACCTTCTCTTTAAAGTGTCCTTTCCACTCCATCTTCATTGCTATTTATTTCCCAAGCAAAATTGACCACAAAACTAGTTTTTCATGGAACAAACTGTGGATATGCAGGTGGAAAAATAAATGACATGAGTTCAGGGAAGAGGACAAGACATCTTTTGTGGCAGCTGAACAGCAGCTCTCCTGTGCTTCTGAGTCATCAGGGGCAGGGGTGCCAAGCCAGAGCTGTGATATTGCCTGAGAGGTATCTGTGACATGTGGTAGCTCGCTTTTATTTGGGGTTAAGATAGAAGAGACCCAGGATCTTTAAAACCATGGAATTTTAGTTTAGGAAGAGATCTTCATTCTTGGCCTCCTGATTTTACAAAGTAAACAACTAAGGCCTAGATACTTGGCAGTGTCACTATAAATGCGAAGGAAAGCTAGGACTGAAGGCTAAATCTCTTCACTTTGAATAAAGTACCTTTTCCATTCTGTCCCCAAGTCCCTTACAGAAATAGTACCTTGGAGCTGAAAGGGTCCTTGGTAAGCATCTTGTGGGTGAAAAAACTGAAGCCTGGAAAGGTTCAGTGATATGAACCAGACCTACACAGGATGGTACTGCAGGGAAGAAGCCACCTCACTATCAGGGCTTCAAAGCCTAGGCCTCCTGGCACTGTTTCTTCAACTTAAAGAGAACTTAGAGTCATTAGAAGTTCCTAAAAAGACTTTTACTTTCTGAGCCCCTTGTGTAAAAGAGGATTGAGATGATTTGATGATTACTTGTGTTGAGTAGAATGGTTCCATTTTGTGATTCTATGAGGAGACAGTCTTGTTCCTGAGTGAGTCGTGTTTCAAGTTTTTCCTGTTAACATAGGATCTGCCTCTTTTCCAGAGGATTCAAAGGCAGTACCATTTGTTTGCATGGCCAGCTGTGAGCCTGGCTTCTCAGCCCCAGCTTTTGTCCATCCTGCTGAGGTACAGACATGGCATGGGTTCCGAGGTGATGTGAATCTTTGTGATCTCTAACTTCAGGCCTTTGAAGCAATGATGACCCTGCCACAGACCTCAGGCCCCAGGAGGAGGAAAAGCTAGCTTTATAGAGCAAATAGTTTTAACATCCTAGAAGATGAAGATCTCTGAGTAGTGTTTTTTATGGGGTTTTCACCTTCAAGCTTGGTGAGGAAGAAAGGGAACATGGTGGAGAGAAGTCCAAAAAGGGAAAGAGATGTAGGAGAAAAAGAAATACAGCATGAGTAGTAAGACAGAGAGAAGATACCCCAGAATGCTTAATGAGGAGCAGGAAAGCACAAAGGTAGAGTAGCAATAGTGAGTCAGTATCAGCCTGGACAACATAGCAAGATCCCATCTCTACAAAAATTTAAAAAATTAACTGGGTGTGATGGCACATGTTGGTAGTCCCAGCTACTCGGAGACTGTGGTGGGAGCCCAGGAGCTTGAGGCTGCAGTGAGCAGTGATAGCAATGATCACATCACTGCACTCTAACCTGTGAGACCCTGTCTCTTTAAAAAAAGTGAGTGGGTTGAAGGGCTTCCATCTGTGTATGCCTGTTCGTCTCACACACAGAGCTCAGAATGCCAAATTTTCAAAGCTGAAAAAGTCCCATAAAAGACCATCTGGTTCCAGCCTCTTGTTTTATAGATGAGAGCCCTGAGGGCCAAAGGGAAAAAAAAAAAAGTGCCCAGAATCATACATGCAGCTCTGTGCACCAGGACTGAGGGAGCTGCCTCTGGGACCAGGGCTCTCTGGGTGGAGCCCTGTTCTCTGTTCTCATCTGTTTCCAGTCTGGATTCAGCCCTTCCTTGTCTAGGGAATCATGACTGGGGACTTTCTGCCTTCAAGTAATGCTGTTCTGCCAACTAACTGGAAGTCTCTCTTATTGCCTTGGCACAGGATATACTGCGGGGACACCATATAAGGTCCCACCAACCCAGAGTAATACTGCTCCGCCCCCCTACTCCCCATCACCCAACCCCTATCAGACGGCCATGTATCCAATCAGAAGTGCCTACCCTCAGCAGAATCTGTACGCCCAGGTAAGTACATATGGGCCCATGTCTTTGGCGGGTGGAGGAGCCCCCAACTGGGAGGGAGTATGGTGGAGTAGGGTGAGGTGGAATGGAATAAAGAAGAGAAACAAGGAGAAGAGAGTTCATGGCTCTGGTCAGCCATGACTGTGTATCACTGAAGCAATATCCTTGCAGTCTGCTCACTCCTTCAACTCTACCTCAGTCCCCAGAGGGGTGAGGCACAAAGTGATTTAGAGTAACAGAGTCCAGAATGTTAGGGGGCCAAGGGTCCTTAGAGCTCCTCTAGCTCAACTTCTTTGTTAAACAAGCGGAGAAGCTGAGTCCCAGAAAGGGGAATGACTTGTCCAGGGTCACACAGAGAGGTATTGGTTGAATCAGGATGAAACCTCATGTGTCTTGGTCTTCTCTCCCTAAAGCCCACATTTACCCTTCCTTGATAAAGTCCATGAGACTAGTGGGGAGGAGAAAGTGCCACTATGGTTCTGCCACTATGTTATGTAATTTATTCTCTCTTTCTGTGCATAAAAGGCCTCCATCTGGGCTCCTTTAGTGGAAAATTATAAGTACCCTGAGGCAACTCGTATGAGACAGGGACTATATGAGGCTCTGGTGCACCTGTGACACATTCTTCTCGAGTGACAAGGACAACACTTCTTTAGTTTAAAACCCTACTATATTGCAGAGTAGGAGGCAAAACTTAAAAAAATAAAATAAGGTTTGAGATCAATTTTTCTCATTTTACTTTGGACTGTAGTCTCAGACCACTGGGGTTACAAACCCACACTCTGGTTCTTAACATTATTTAGTGGAAACATTTGAGGATTTCTGGATTAGGATGCTTTTAGGGGTCCCTGTCTATCCCTCAACCCCCCAGAAGTCAGCAGGCCTATAGATGGTGGCAATAGGAAGCAGCCATGTGATTCAGGCAGTGAGAGGTCACCTCAGACCACTGACTCCATCTTCACCTTTTTGCTTAAAGTAGTATAGCTAGTAAGAGACATCTTGGGAAATGCTATCCATGTGCAACATTGTTTCAGTGTGTAAATGGCAGCATTTACACCAGTATAATAATACCTCTAGTAATCCTTCAGTGTGTGTGCACAGTGCCCTGGAGTTCACCGGCTTCATTCATTGATTGTAGTCCCTGCCTTTGAATTGTAGGTAGTTTCAGCCAGGCATGGTAACTCACGCCTATAATCCTAGGACTCTGGGAGGCAAAGGGGGGAGGATTGCTTGAGGCCAGGAGTTCAAGACCAGCCTGAGCAAGCAGTGAAACCCCATCTCTACAAAAACTGGAAAAAATTAGCTGGGCATGGTGTCCCATGCCTGTAGTCCCAGTATGTAGGAGTTTGAAGTGGGAGGATTGATTGAGGCCAGGAGTTTGCAATAGGTTGTGGTGAGCTGCGCTGGTGCCACTGCACTGTAGCCAGAATGACAGAGTGAGACTCCATCTCAAAAAAAAGTATAGGCAGGGCATTTCATAAAAGCACATTGCAATAAAATATAAACAGTTTAAATTGCTAAAGCTAAGATAAAGGGAGTAAAGTTCTTATCCCATTACACTGTCAGAGCAGTCTTAGAAGCAAGGCAGAACAGAGGGAAAAGCCTTATTTTTCAGACCACAAGCCAAGCCCAGCACTGAACTAACCATAGTCATGTGGTGAGACAGAAGCAGTGTCTTACCTGGGGCCCAGACCTTGTGTCCCTGGGCTGATGCTTCTCTCACCTCATCCCTTAGGATCTGGGAAGAGCAGAGATTCCCCTTCCCTCTCCCTCTCTCCACATCCCACTTACTTCTATAAAAACCTATGTGACCTCAGCCTCTTTCCTCCAGGGAGCCTACTACACACAGCCGGTGTATGCTGCCCAGCCCCATGTCATCCACCACACAACGGTCGTCCAGCCCAACAGCATTCCCTCCGCCATCTACCCAGCTCCAGTTGCTGCTCCCAGGACTAATGGCGTGGCCATGGGCATGGTGGCAGGCACCACCATGGCAATGTCTGCAGGTGAGGGCAACAACTGCGTCAGCATCCATCCCTCTTCTCTAAGAGCTCATGGAGTGGAAAACAGTCTCATAGCATGAGAAATCTTGTGTTGGGATTGTGGGAACTGAGAGGAGGGAGATAAATCTATGTCCAGGGATGAGAGGAAGATTTCATCAAGAAGGGTATATTGAGCTGGGCCTGAAAGGGTGAACAGAGGCTAACCAGGGAAGTGAAAGAAGGAAGGGCAACATAGGCAGGAAGAGCTTGAGTATGGCTTGTTCACAGAATGGAAAAGGTCCAAAGTTCTTAAGGGTAAGGAATCATAGGGGTAGCTGGAGTGCTGGCAAAGATAAGATGGTGAAAAGTCTTGAATACCTTTGGTAATGAGACTCACAAAGGGGGTTAAATAGAGGAGGAATATTGTTGGGTTTAAACATTCTCTGGTTGCAGGGTGGAGGCAGGATTAGGAGGAGAGAGCTAGAAGCAAGTAGGTCAATGAGGAGGCTGTCAGTGTTGTTTAAGGGAGAGATGATGACGCTAGGACTTTAGCAGCAGCAGGAGACCCAGAAAAGAGGACACAGGGACAGTATTACTTAGCAGGCAGGAGCTTAAGGACTTATCCAATAATTCACTGTAAGGGATGAGAGAAGCTGGAGTCCCTGAGGCCCCCTTCTCCCTTTCGGGCTTATGCCAGAATTTAGGGAAGAGCAGATTTAAGGATGTCTTTGGATGAGTTGATGCCTAAGGGGAAATGTGGACATGCTGATGAACAGCATGAGAAGACAAGAAGGCTATGAATAACCTGTAGAGACCCAACTTTTTTTTTTTTTTTTTTTATGCAGTTTTTGGCCAGTGCTGGGTTTGAACCCGCCACCTCCGGCATATGGGGCTGGTGCCCTACCTTGAGCCACAGGCACTGCCCGAGACCCAACTTTTAAAAAAATATCTAGGTTACCCTCTGAGGAAAGGAAGTGCAAGGGGTAGAGTGGGCATTTTGGTTTTATTCTGCCCCTAATGTAAGGGCATTGTTGAGGCCTCTCAACTCCCCAGATTAAATCAGCAAGTTCTTGGATCTCTGCTCAGTGCCAGATGTCTTGTTCTGGTCCTGGGGACCAGATATCAGGAGATCAGAGGTCTGCCCTTAAGGAACACGCAGGTTATTATGGGAAATATAGCCCCAGATACCAACAATAACTACTCATTATTTTTGTACAATAAGAGAAGCACACAGAGACAAGGAACAGGAGGCCTCCAAAGAAAAATGATTGACTCTAGCTTCAAGTATCAGCAGAAGTTCCCCTAAGGAGGTGAAGTGTGGCAAGTTGGAGAAGAGTGGACAGGGGTTTATTAGGCAAGCAAGGAAGATGGGGTGGCTCAGTCAGGGGGAGCAGCCATGCAAAAGCCTGTGGCTTCATCCTGTTTGTCCTGTGCCCTGGGTGCAGCCTTGTCAGGTTTATTCTTCTCTCTCTGGATGCCCAGGTACGCTGCTGACGACACCCCAGCACACTGCAATTGGGGCACACCCTGTATCCATGCCAACATACAGGGCCCAAGGAACCCCTGCGTACAGCTACGTGCCCCCGCACTGGTAAAGCCTGCAGCCCATCCAAGTGAGTAGGGCCGGGATGAGTGAGTAGGGAGGGGGATACCCATAGGAGCTGCCTCACAGCCCCTCCTTGAGTCTGGAGTATAGGTGTGAGCAGGGGCAGGTGACAGTTTTCACTGTCAGTTGCTTTCCTGCTCCAAGGTCTGTAATCGTCTTTTTTTTTTTTTTTTTTGAGACACAGCCTCAAGCTATCGCCCTTGGCCCGGGCCGGGTTTGAACCTGCCAGCTCAGGTGTATGTGGCTGGAGCCTTAGCCACTCGAGCCATAGGCGCCGAGCCTCTAATAGACTTAATAATATAACTTTACATATGTTACGTTTTCAGTACTGTGAAGTAAGAATCTCTATTTTTCAGATAAACATATACTTCAGCATTACTTAGCTGGTAAAAAGTAAGTGAATACTTAAGTTCCAGTCTTCTAGTACTGAATGCTTGGTGTTAGAACGCAGCTTCCACAGACAAGAAATAAGCAGCTGCATTGGAAGTGCACAGAGAGCTCCATTTAGGGCTCCCAGGTTGAGGGGAAGGGTCTAGACGCTTCCTCAAGTGGCCCCTGGAATATCACTGTCACTAATGACTGTCCCTTTCCACCCTCCAGATCTGAAGTCACACATTGTATGCAACTACTCAAGTCTTACACCGGTGCTGGAGCAGTTCCCTAGCAGCACCGCCTCTATTTGCAAGAAAAGACAACAGAAGTGCAAGGGTCACT
Source organism: Arctocebus calabarensis (assembly GCA_963573935.1). NCBI lineage: Eukaryota > Metazoa > Chordata > Mammalia > Primates > Lorisidae > Arctocebus > Arctocebus calabarensis. The sequence continues at coordinate 9,565 of CAUYON010144720.1, forward strand.
TTATGCATCTTTAATGGTTTTGGTTTTTATTTTTGGTTTTTGTAAAAGCTGCTTTTTCTAATCTCCTGCCTCTCTCCCACTGTACCTCTCTTAGCCACTGCCCTGCTCAGTCTATTCCCTCCTGCCTGACCAGGCCACGTCCTCTCTGCTCTTCCTTTCCTCCCTAAGTATCCTGTCCCCAGGGATCCCAGTCTAGTGGCAAGCAGAGAGTGGGGTTTATTGCAGTGGTTCAGCTGAAGTCTCAGTTTGTGTGAAGAACATAAGGAGATGTGGTCTTCGGGTGTCTAGGCTAGGAACTCAGAGCTATTGAGCAGGCCACATCTCTGGGGACTTGTTCTTTTTGTTTGTTTGTTTTTTTCTTAAGCAAGATTAATTCAGGACATTACTATGTCCTGACACAAATGAAAGGTCTTCTGAAAACCATCACAACAGACCAAGAACAAAACCACCTGTTTATGTAGGAGTGGTATTAGCAGCTTATTAACTCAGCTTATTAGCTGAGAACCTGGGGAAATCAGAGTTTTTCTTTAGGAGAATTTGGGGGAGGGTGGAAGGGAGGGAACTGTTGGGAAGGAGAGGGAAGAAAGGGAGAGGTGCTTCCCTGATAGCTTTGGTTTGAAGTAAGGTCTATGGCCAAATTGTGTGGGCCTGGACCTTCTGATTTGCACAGTGGTGTTAACTGACCTGGCACTTCCTAAAAAGGTGATTTTGGTCTCAGACCTGCCAAGTAGCTGCAGGGTGGTGAGATCCGAGCACTCTGAGGCATTGGAAGGCCAGGTGCCCTGTGTAATTTGGACCTTGGCCTCTGAACTATCATGAACCCACTCTGATGAGGAGCTTTTTCTCCTGATTAGAGTGGGAACCTAGGGCATTTCTCTCCCTTTCCCTTCTGCCCTTCCCAGTGCCAAGGCTCACCCATCTGTCTGTAGGGCTGGCAGGCAGGCCAAGCTCTTGGTTACCTTGTGCCACTCTGGCCAAAGTGAAGAAATTACATTCCAGGTGGGTGCAGGAGGCTCTGAAGGTCAGGATAGTGAAGGAAAAAATAATAGCAATAAACATTTCATAGACTCATGGAACTGAAGGGACCTTAGCAATCATCTCATCCATTCCCCCATTTGACAGAGGAAACTGAGGCCCAGATAAGAGGAAAGGACTTCCCCAGAACTCACAGTAAATTAGCATCAAATGCAGCCTTCCTAACTGGTGGCATGTTGCCTATAAAAATTTACCTAGGGATGGATTGGCTTGGTTTTGTAAGAATTAAGTCAACAGCGCCCACACCTGGTGAGGTCTGGAATAGTCTCTGGGCTCTTGTTTCTGCTCTATTCCTCCATGGACTCCAAAGGCAGGGAGTGAAGACTGGGCAGAGGCCACGTGAGGGCAGATGGCAGGAACAGAAATTGCAAATGAAGAAATAGCATTTGGAAATTCTGTGAAGACATCTGGAACTTTCATCCTGTGCTTGACTTCACCTCTAGGAAAAGGAGCAGGTGGGCTGGCCAAAAAAGGAGAGGCCATGCTTTTAGGACAGTATCCCCTCATCTTGAGAGGAGAGGAAAAGAAGGAAGAGAGTGGGAGTCGCCAGGAGAGGAGGACAAGGATGAGGCCCAGGAGACATAGGCTCATCTGGGAGAAGAGGGCACCCTCAGACAAAGAGGCCCCTGCTAGTCTCAGCAAGGAGCCTGGATTGCCCAACACCACCCTCCTGCACCCAATACCTGGCTGGGCCAGCAACCCCTCCAGGCATAGGGCAGGAATATTTTATTGTACAAAATGAGATCATTGGCAACATCTGGGACTTTTAAATAAGTATTTTCATTTTAAATTCATGCAAACTTGGACACACCCTTCCCTCTGCCTCCCATGTTTCCCTAAAGGAGAAAAAAAAAAAAAAATTGGAAGCCCTTGGGCTGGAAGGACCTCAGAAGCTCTCTAGCCATTCCGGGAGGGCAAAGCACATCAGCATTCTTGTCCCAGAGCCAGGAGTTTGGGAGCCCACCTTCCTGGGCTTTCAGGAAACTTCAGAACCAGTAAGAAAAAATCCAGCTGTTCTAAATCATCCGTTCTGGGGTGCTGATGAGGTTGCATTTTAAAACCACAAAGTTTTCCAGTATTAATCCATTTTTTGCAAATACCTCCTCCTACCCTCTTTGGTTTTGTAAAGGTGGGTGAAGGTTGTTCTAGATCATGTTGTACGTGTTTGAAAAATGCCAAAATAATAATGTAATAATAATAGGAAACTTTGCATTTGTCAGGTGTGTCAGATTTCAAAGCACGTCACAGCATTTAATTTATAGGCCCTGAGAGACAGGGTTAGGGTTACTACATACTACACCCAACTGACAAATGAGGAAACAGGTTATGGAAGGAAAAGGAACAGGCCCCCAGTGAGCAGAATGCTGGTGTCCTGATAGGCTTTCTGGGATCCTGCTGTCTCCAGATGGGCTGGGGTGGAATCACAGAGAACAAGAAAGAAAAGGAAGAGACCTAGGAATGGCCTGGTAACTTTCATTCTTTCTACACCAGTAAGTAAAACTAACATGTGGACCCATAGTTCACAGAGCAGTGTAAAATAGATCATCTGTTTAACCTTATAAAATAGATTATTCCTCCCATTTGATCCATGAAGAAACGACGGCTTAGAAAAGTGACTTGCTACTAGGAAGTGATAGCTACTTGAATCCCATCTGTCAGCTTTCTCTTTCCCCTTCAGTCTGATGCCCACATAGGCTCATGTATTGAGGCATTTATACCCTGCCTGTCTTAGCCCCTACTATTTATTTCAAGAGCAAAGGGGGTTCTCAAGGTGAAAATAAGACACTGAAAGGCTGTAGTCTGGAAGAGGCCAGGCCCAGAACCCCCTTTTCACCCCCCATGAGCACCAGAGCCTCAGTTCAGCTGGTCTCACCCTCTTGCTTTGATGGAGATCCACAAGCCTGGCCAAGCTTGGTGAGTCACTGCAAAGGGACTGAGCCCAGGAGAGCAGGGATAGTCAGGTGCATCTGGTAGCCGAAGCACAGCTTTTAGTAAAACCACAGGCCTCTGGTGGGAGGTACCATAGGTGTCCTCCAGAGATTCTGGATGACGCAGTGGTCAAGCTGGATGAAAGATTAGCTCTGGAAGGGCCCTCTCACTGTAGGAAGGCAGGCAAGCCGCAGTGGACAGGGGATGCGACTATGTGATATAGTGAGCTATAGCACTGGCACCAGCATGCAAGCCACCCTCTCCTCAGATACAACACCATGGTGGGCAGGGTCAGGAGTACAGGTGGTTCTAGTCACCAGCCAACCTTCCTGGCTTTTCCTACTTCTACCTGACTCCCTCTCACCAGCCTGGGTCCTAAGAATTTTGAATCTAGAGGGTGGATTGCTCCCAGATAGTGAAAGCCTGAAATAAAATCTTTTGCTACATTTTGAGAAATATATATATTTAATTTCTTCCCCATGAGATAAAACAGTTGTTGTTCCCTCTGTTTTTTACCTGACAATGACCCCAAAGTAAATATCCCCTTCCCTGAATATTTAGCAGGGGCACACACACTTGTCTGAAGCAAAGTACTTTGACATGGATTGCCAAAATCCAAATTTAATAGGTACAAAACCAGGCACAGAAGGCTTAAGAAACTTGGCCATGGTTACACAGCTAATTAGGGAAAGAGCCAAATTTGAACTCTTCAAGTCTGCTCTTTCTGCTGCCACCTGTTGGGTTTCTGATTGGCAAGCATTAAAGGAGGGGCTGCCTGTCTCTCTCCAAACAAAAGACTCTGTGAAGACCTGGGAAGTTCAGTCCTCTCAGCTGAGCAGGTTTTTATGAATTATTGCTTTGGACCAGGGCCTCTGATGGGCCCTGGGGACTCAGAAGCAAGTCCCACAGGAAGCACATGGAAAATGAAAATTTGCAACAAAAGGTCCAGCTTGAACAAAACACTTTGGTGTTAGGATGCCCATGATGCTCAGGACATGTCCAGGGACAGCACAAGGCATCTTTCTATTGAAAGACTCATGTTCCTAAAACAAACAACAACAAAAACCAACCCATGTTCCTGGGAAGCCTGCTTTCTGACTCTTGAGCGTCTGCCCACTGCCCAGTGAGTTGGCACTTCACAGGAACCTGGCATAGCCCCGAAAGGCCAGAAGCATATGGATTGAAGGCCCTGGGCTTGTTTTTCTCGTGAGTTAGAACCAGGACTTAGGGAAACTCTGAGCCATGTAGCCTTCATGCATACTAATAGTTACCCTTAGCCACCTAAATTGTTCCAAATTTGAGGTATCCCACTCCTAGAGATCTGGTATACTCACTTGGAAGTCTTGCTTTGTTCTGAACCGAATGGCTTTCAGAAATAAATCATTAGGAACACAAAAGTAGGGCAGCGCCTGTGGCTCAAGGAGGGGGGCACTGGCCCCATATACTGGAAGTGGCAGGTTCAGACCCAGCCCTAGCCAAAAAAAAAGAACACAAAAGTAGGGCAAGCCCCTTGGTCAGTGGGTTCTAGCATCTTCATTGTGTAGACAGGACTCAAATTTCTTGGCTCTGCTCTGTGGCCAGAGGGGATAATAGACCCTGCTTTGGGCCCTGTGATCTTCATCACAGCATTGGATCAGTCATTCCTCTATTACCATGGCATTCCTCCTCAATTACACTTGAGTGAAAATACGCAGAAGCTCTGCTTTCCCATCCTACTGCTTGCCAAGCTTGAGGATCAGGAGAGGGGCAGGCTGAGCAGGGCATGGGCAAGTGGGAAGCAGGTTTCATGCCAATGTGCACACCTGAGCCTCTGGGAACTGTGTGCAGGTTTGTCCTTTACTTGTCCAAGTACCCCTCTCCTAGAAAACTCCTTATTTCTGAACTTAGGCATTAAGGGCCCAGCCTTCAAAATTCCTGACAGGCCAACTTCAACATTCCATGGCCAACCTTGTTTGAGCCAGACTTAGTTCCCAAACCCTCAATTTCTTCAGTGGGTATTTTCTATCTTGCATGCCTTTGAGTACAATCCAAAGGCCAACTGAGGAACCCGAGAGTTGGGAGTGGCTGCCACAAAGCCAGAAAGGGACATGACAGCACTCGCTTCCCTGTGGCTACATCAGTAGTCACTCAATATCCTTGCTATGGCAGTGAGCCCGTGCCCATTTCAGCCTGATAGAGGAGGGATTTTCCTTCAAAAGAACTGATATAATAGCTTTGCAAATAAATACCAGCCCATAGGAATCAACTGGGTGAAATCAGCTTTGGGTCTGACCCCAGCAAGACCAGCATCTCCAGGCTCCAGCCTTTCTCCTCAGGCCTAAGAGAGTCAGGGAAAGAGTGGGACTGGCCAGAAGCCTTCTCCTGGGGTCAGCCAGATTGTCTGCATGTGGTGTGACTCAAGCTCCTGGTTACCCAAGGGTAGGTAAGGCTAGGCCTCTAGCAACTTGGAATTGTCTGTAATGATCATTAAAGGCCCAAGGACCTATCCCCATTCTGACTTCAAGACCTCTGCATCCCTGTTTCATATCACATGACAGAGAAACCTGTTTTCATAGCATGTAACATCCCTGTGAAGAAAGCGTTGTATATGATTTTGTATTTTTTAATTCATTTTAATCTACAGGTTGGAATCTAATTTTTAAATTTTATTGGAACTCACATTTTAAAAAGAAATAAACATTTAAAATAACAATAATAATAACAATAATAAACCTTTGACCGGTGTCTTCCAAGTAGTTTGATCAAAGAATTTATAGGTGTTTCCAAAACACAGCCTGGAGTGTAAACATTGGAAAGCCCCATGGCCTTGCTTGTGTGTATGAAGTGGAAATCTGATTTTGTTTTGTTGTTTTGGATTCTTTTGGGTTTTTGTTTCGTTTTGTTTGGGAGATCAGATAGTGATCACTCTGAAAGACTGCAGCCAAGAATTTGTAACTATGATATTTACTGTAAGCTGTAGAACATTCAATAACTATTAAAAAAAAAAAAGTTTCCAAAAAAAAAAAAAAAGTCCAGGTGACTAGATTGAGTGGTTTTTGGGGAAAGGAACAGAAAACCAGCCCCCTGGGCCAGTAAGTTCCCTGGGGTTCTCCCCAAGTTAATTCTAGTCAGGAAAAACTATCCTGCATCTCATAGCAGACATAGCACAGGCCTGACCTCAGGGTCGCTCAGTTGATGGGCAGCTATGAAGTGGCAGCTTTAGCACCTGGACTTATGTATGAAATAAAGCCCAGGGAGGCTGTGAAGAGCTGACATCTGTTGAGAGCCTACTGTGTGGCTGGCACACTGGCTCACTCATTAATTCATATAATCCTCACAGCTTGGTATGAGGCATTCCCTATTGTTAGCCCCACCTTAGCCAAGGGGCATCTCAGGAGGTTAAGCATCCTGGCCAAGGGTACAGAGCTGGTGAGGGGCAGAGCTGGAACTCACCCTTGGTCTGGCTCCATAGTCCAGGCAAATAATCTCCATGTTCTGTTCATCTCAGAGGAAGCAAGACCTGAGCTTTTTTAAAGGATGGATTTATCAGAAATCAATGGGGACAATTGAGGGAGGCTATGTGGTCTCCATCCAAACCATCAGTTGTCTGTTTTATCTCCGAAACATCTGAATCTCTTGTCTCCCCTGTGGGCAAAGCCACTTGCCCTAGTTCAGGCACAGGCTTCTTTCCTGCCTTATCTGCCTACCATTCCCTACCATGCCTTGGCCCGTATAGTTCATGCTCCATGTGCCCACAGCCACATGTCCAGAATTTGGCCTCTTCAACTGTAGAGAAAACACACCAAAAGTGGCCAAGTAACTTGGCTCACACTGCGGCTGGAAATAAAAAAAACTCAGGACTCCTTACTCTCAGCACTTCCCACCAAACCTCACCGGGTGCCTCTACCCAGCCTTCCCTCCAACCTTGACCCAAACCCAACATGGAACCCATCCACTGGGGAGGAGAGGGTACCTCTGGCCACAGGAATTGCTACCAGTTTTTCTGGTGCAAGAAGGGATTCTCTCCTAGACACTTCAGGTCACTGTGGCAGGGCTGAAGGCCAGGAACATGTTGGAAGGGAAAAACATGTTGGGTGGAAACTTGATCCCACCCCACCATTCTGGCCCATGGGGGTGGAAAGTGAGTGGAGTGAGAGGATAAGCTCAGAATGCCACCCCCCCCCCCCAAGCCCCACTCTGACCCCCAACTCCCATTTCTGCCAATGGCCTGCACCTATCTTGAACTCCAGGAGCTTGCAGGACGAGCTAGGAAAGCTTCCAGGTGAGAGTGAGAGCCCTCAAGACCAAGGGCATCAAGACACATCCCTATGTGATCCCTCAGCTCTTCATCCCACTCTTTTTGGAGCCAGCCTCAACACACCAAAGGACAGGTGAAAAAACTGAAACCAGGGCCAAAACTTTCTCCTACCTTTCTGCAAGCAGAAAATCAGGAAGAAGGGTCTAGAGAGGTGATGTTTACGGTGATGGGGGTGTTCATGCCTGGCCTGAGAAGCCTGAAGCCCGCCTCAATCTCCACCCTGAGTATGTATACATCTACATACATATATGTGCTTCTCCCCAGGCAGGGTGAACAGGTTGGGGAGAGGGTACCTAGAGACCATAGACCAGCGTTCCCTGGAGGATGAGGCTGAGGTCCAAGAGTAAGTGGGTTCTAGTCCATCCCACACATGGTAATGTGCCCTCCAAGTCCTGGGAGAAATAGATTTTTTGGCTGAGGGTCAGCCTAGTTGGGGAAGCCAAACCTTGAGATGCTGCTGACCAGCTGGCAAATGGGGGCCCCAAGTGTACGTGACAGTCCCAGGAACAGTTCCTTCCTTGGGTGTACTGGTGATGCCTGCCAGTCCCCCACATCAGACACCCTGCCCTAGACTTCAAATCTTTGCTGCTCCAGAAAATTCCTCCTAAAGTCCAGCCTCCCAATCTCCCTCCTCTCACCTAGTACAGCAAAACCTTGTTTCCCTTTGTCCTCACAAGTGCCCTTATTCTTTTCCTGGCCATCTGAGAAGCCCCAGAGAGAGAAGTCTGTGCCCCAGGTACCCAGGGAAAAACTGAGAGGTTGAATCCCAAACTATTCCTGCCTAGCCTCTGCCCAAGGCAGGAATTTTCTCTGTAGCTGACAGGTCAGACCCCTGCCATGGCTGCTGCCCAGAAGGAAAGCCCCTGCACTCTGTGAAGCCAGGCCTCCTGCACCCCCAGCATGGCTGCCCCTGCACCACACCTCTCCAGGTTCTATCAAGGGTCAAGTTATAGTTCTTCATCCTCTCTGAGAAGGCCATTAGCATTTAAATGTGTCCCCTTCTTCCATATTTAAACAATATACTAAACATTAATAAAACCCCAAATTAAAAATTAGTCCATCCCCAGAGCCTAAAGGCCCCACCAGCCACGGCCTGGCATAATCAGGCTTCTGCAAGGATGGTCCAGTTGGACCTTGCCCTGCTCTCACCACTCCCTTGGGATGACCCCCAACAAGTCCGTGTCCACTCAGGAGGGCATGCAGCACCTGGCCTTGCAGCACACTCTGCTTCCACACCCACTGTCCTGACGGCAAGGACACTGTCTTCTGGTTTTCTTCCCACCTCCCTGGCAGTAGTTTCTTTGCCATGCCCTGGAGCAGCCCATGATCTGTCCTGGGCCCTTCCCCCGGGATGTGACCTCTCCAAGTCCAGTGCCCACCTGAGTGCTTGTAGAAGTTCTTGTCATCTAGGTCCACTTTCTGAGAGCTCTAGGCCTTCACATCCAGATGCCTCAGGACATTCCTAAGGGTTGTGTCCCAGGTGCCCCAGGAGCTCCTGTTGCCCCACCAGCTGCCCTAATCTTTGACCCACATCCCTTTACCAATGTAATGCCTGCCAGTTCTGCCCTAGGCATCTCTTGGACCCATCTGTCTTTCCACCTCTCTCCTTGATGGTTGCAACAGCTTGCCCAGGGTTCCTCTGCTCCTGTTGCTCCTCTACTCTCCACACTGGCTAGGAAGGAGCTGATGAATCAGCTTCTCCCCTTCCTGAAGGATTGGAGGCTCCAGGGCAGGCATCCTGGGCATGAGGCCCACATGCCCACTCTGTAGCTCCTGTGTGTGGGTGCCTGGCCTTTGCACATGCTGTTCCCTCTCCATGGAACACACTCCCTCCTCCTGCACTGTCCAGCCCTTGTCCTTCTTACTGCCACTCATCTCCCAGGCTCCATGTGACTGCCACTTCCTGTAGCGCAGCACTGTCCAGTTCAGCAGCCACTGGCCACATGTTGCTGTTGAGCCCTTGTTCATATTGATGTGTAAATGTGCTAGTTCATATTGAGATGTGTAAAATACACACCAGATTTCAAAGCAAAGAAAAATAGCTAATGCACAATTTTTTTTTTTTTTTGAGACAAAGTCTTGTTATGTCACCCTCGGTAGAGTGCCATGGCGTCACAGCTCACAGCAACCTCAAACTCTTGGGTTTAAGTGATTCTCTTGCCTCAGCCTCCCAAGTAGCTGGGACTACAGGCACCCACCACAATGCCCAGCTATTTTTTGGTTGCAGTTGTCACTGTTGTTTGGTAGGCCAGGACCCGGCTCGAACCTGCCAGCCTCGGTGTATGTGGCCGGTACCCTACTCACTGAGCTACAGGCACCAAGCCTAATTCATAATTTTTATATTGATTTTACATTGGAATGAAAATCCTTTGAATATACTGGGTTAAGAAATATTAAATTAAGTTCACTTGTTTTTACTTTTTGAAATGTGGTTATTAGACAATTTTAAATCATATAGGTGGCTCACACTCGATTTCTGCTTGACAGCCCAAATCCTAGGCCAGTGTTTTTCAACCTTTTTTTATCTCACAGCACACTTGAAACCACAGTTAAATTTCTATGGCATACTTAAATTATATTGATCAAAAAAAAAGTACAAAAAGGAATATACTTACAGTCTTTTGAAAATAATTTAATTAATGATCTAAAATCCTCTCTGCCATGGCACACCAGTTGAAAATCACTGCCCTATGGGCTTCAGTGAGAACCAGAGGAAGTGAAAGGCCTCTTGGGCCCTGCTTTCCTGCCTCTGAGGAGCAGGTCCTGGAGGGGAGGGGCGGCCTGCCCAACATAGAGCAGGGTCTGAGGTATGTGCTGAACAGACAGATGGCATGGGAGAGGGGCACAGAGAAAGGAAGCTCCTCATAACAGCACTTTCCCACCTTTTATTACTCAACAAATGGATGGGGATGGAAATGCAAGGACAGGACAACAGCAAGTTTCAATAAATAAGAGAAATAGGGGCAGGTGGTGGGCCCGCGCCTGCACAGCCCCACATAAATAACCCAAGTTGCTGAGCTGGAGTGGAGGGTGGAGCTGGCCTGGCAGTCGCCCGCGCTGCCCAGACACACTGGCACCACAGGAACACAGAAGCTACTAAGGCCAGAGGCACTCTCCAGGATGCCAATGCTCCTCTCCCTGAAGCTCCCGAGATCTTGCGGATGGCTAGGCAGACTGCAGCTCAAGTCTGCCAGGTCAAGTCTGTTTTTACAATTTCATTAAAAACAGCAGAGTGGGGGGCAGGCACATGCATAAAGCCCCTTCTATAGGCAGAGCCATGGATGGACAGCCCCGTGGGGGCCTTGAAGGCAGAGGCCCTGGAAGCAGCAACAGGGGGGCCAGATAAAGCTACTAATGGGGGTGGTGACAAGAGTCCAGCTCCCCCACCCTCCACTACTCAGCCCAGAACCTGCAAGGAGCTTGAGAGGCCCTGGGTACTGAGATGTCATCTTCTCCCACTTCACAGTCAGAAAAACTAGGACCCAGTGATGGGCCCAAAGTTAGACCCCACGAACTCAGCCTCCCAGCCAGGCCTTTTTGTTGCCCTTTCCCTTTACAATACCTGCCAGAAGAATAGGAGGCACATTTGCTGTAGGTCCCTGTACAGGGGCAGGGGGCCAAGGGTGCCAGGCACATGCTCCTTCTTCCCACCAAACCTAGCCCCCTGGTGGTACAGGGAATCCTGTGAGCTCCTAGGATCTGGCAAGTGCAGGCACAGGGGACTGGAGGGGTCGGGGGGGGGGGGGGGCCCCGGCCAAACAAAAAGGGGGGAGCCACGCCGTAGGGAC
>CAUYON010144721.1:0-33883 GCA_963573935.1 Arctocebus calabarensis
GGAGACTTTACCTCTTTTGTGTTTACATGGATGGAGCTAGAACATATTCTTCTTAGCAAAGTATCTCAAGAATGGAAGAAAAAGTATCCAATGTACTCAGCCCTAATATGAATCTAATTTATAGCTTTCATATGAAGGCTATAACCCAATTATAGCACAAGAATACAGGTAAAAGGGAAAGGGAGGGGAGGGGAGGGGGGAAGATGGGTGGAGGGAGGGCAATTAGTGGGATCACACCTATGGTGCATCTTAGTAGGGAACTGGTGAAACTTATTAAATGTAGAGTATCAATGTCTTTATATAGTGATCAAGAAAATGCCATGAAGGCTATGTGTAACAGAATGATCAAAATATTTCAGATTGTATATGAAGTGCATTGTGCCCTATGATTGCACCAATGTACACAATTATGATTCAATAAATTATTAAAAAAAATAACTAACTCCTTACATAGGTTTATTGTGATACAAAAACTACTTCCCTTTGCAGTGATTTCAGAAACCAGGAAGCTTGTTACTCAACAGTAGTTTTTTTTTGTTTAGTTGTAAGATAATTTTTCATATAAAATAAGAATAAAGAGTAATTTAATACAATTTAACATGAATATGTGAAGAAAAAATTCCCAGATGTCTTATTCAATGCAGTATTGAATGGACACCAAGGTGGTGTCTTATTCAATGCAGTATTTTTTTAATTAAATCATAAACACATAGATTGTGTATATATTAATGCATTTATGGGTACAATTTACTGATTTCCTATAGAATTAGGAGCGTTTACATCACACTGGTTAATATATACCTCAATGTAGTATCTTCGAATGCAACACCTGACTCATAGAAACTGTGTGGACAATGAATTATATAAAATATTCTTGATTTCTTGATTTTGAACATGTGGACCAGATTTTCTTCTGTTTTAGATTCTAGGTTTTAACTGCTCAGAGAAAAAAGTCATCAATAAACCTCCCTGAATTTATTTTGTTTTGTTTAAACTCTTCATGTTCAAGGATCTAAAATATCTATTTTTAGAATTTTGTTATCATCAATCAGATTTAAAATATGTCAGGAAATGTGTATTAACACTGAAGCTTAAAAATTGATTTATTCTTAATGCTTACAGGAAATAAGATGACAAAGTTCTTTACAGGAAACCATGGAAAACTACAAAAAAGTCCTACTAATTATTTTACCACCCCTTCCTACGACTGGGATCAAAATCTTTCTTTTGGCACCAGTAGATTCAAATAAGTAAGAATTTAAGCATATAGGAAATACTCGTACATCTTCCATTTGAAAGAAACTGTTATATATTTGAAACATTAGGCTAGTCTTCACTCTATTACCTGGTTCCTATACTAGGTCTCAATGGAATGAGAATAGCAGGTGGGGATGTCTGGTGTATTTATTTGTTAGGACATTAATCACAAACTATTGCCTATGAAAAATCAACTGACCAGGATATGTTCTCATAAGAAATCCTCCACGAGAGACAGAGACAAAGACAAAGACATAGATTATGAACTTGGAGAAGGATAAGCTTTGACATTTTACTTTCATATGTAATGGCCTCAAATGCAAAATATTGCCTCATTAAAATGCATAAAAATCAATTTCAGGGTATGATGTGTAAAAGTTGCAAGAGATTCATTCTGCTAATCTTACAGATGATCCTTTACTCAGGGTGATATTTGTCGTTATGCATAATTGAATTTTATAAATCTTCAGCAGAGAAAATGAGTTTTTTCTCCACTAGAGGATTTTTATCTAAATGAATACAAATAGAAAATAACTTTAAAATTTTGGGAACTCATAAAAAATCCTAAGTCTTACTTCTAAAGGTTACATAATATAAAATTGAAAATATATTTTCCCTGATAATAGTTTTTAGTCCTATTTGCTTATATTTAACATTTCACTAAGTAAATGTACATAGTGGTGAAATCAGAACATGAAAACAAGGCTTAGGGGCAAATTAAAAAGAAGAAAATAAGTAAATATAAGAATAAAGTGCTTAAAATACAAATATGGTTCTGGGTAGGCATAATCTCTCATAGGAAAGAAATTTAAACTTAAGAAAATATAAACACAAAACAAAATTACAGTGTAAATTAAAACATTTTAAAATATTCAAATAATTATAAATTTAAAAGTTGTGAAAAGTATGAAATGCTTTACGTAATTTAATCTAACAATGCTTGAGAGTGTGAATGAACAACTTAAGTATTAGTAAAATAAAAACAGAAAGGGGGAAAGGAGAGAAGCATGTTTTCACTACTATAATGCTTATTATAATGTAAAATGCTACTGCAACTGAATGTTGAGTAGGAATTCTCCCATAATCTGGAAAATTCAACAAAGACCAAAATTGAATTTAATAATTTCTAGGAATCTATACTTTAATTCATGATATTTAACAGTTGGTGACAGCTAACTTAAGAAATGTTTTACCAGGATTTTCCAGCTTCAATGCCCCCAGTTAACATAGCAAAGTGGGCGATGAGAAAAATAGCTTTTGGAGTTAACGTGAAATGAGGTCTGGTAAAAATAATCTCTTGCAATTTTGGGGTTGTCTAAAATGTCTCCTCCAATTCATTAAATCACTTCTATTCTTCCTTCTAAAAAGTTAGTGAGTCTTTGGATCCACAGATATTTTGCTGCTATCCAGACGGGACAACAATGACCCATAAAGAAGAAGAGGCAGTGATGAACTTTGTTGAGTAAACCACCTTCCTAGTGTGTGATGGAGTAAGCCTCTGAATTATGCTTGGGTAGGATGGAGGGAAAGAAGGCTGCCAGGCTTCACCTGCCCTGCTAACACAGTGCTCAAGCAGATAACCCCAAGGGCAGGCATCCTAGCAGCAATGTTTGTTAGGCTTTAGTGAAGAATAAAGAGATGAAATAAGAGGAGCTGAATCTTTACCGGCCTATTCAATGATACAAGAAATGAGATGTACTACCTCTTACATAATTCTCAAAGAAAACACATAAATACCACATAAAAGCATAAGCTTTGGGGGACTAGCCACACAGAGGGTATCTGGAGTGAGTGTCAGCCTATGAAGGAACAACAACCAGCAAAAAGTAGGTGATGATCTCATGGAGTCAGCTAAGCAGACATTGGCCCCCTCCTGTCACATCACAGAGCTGGCATTTGGAAGAGAGAGAGAAGTGGTATCTGGAAGACAGTTCATAACTGGGGCTCTTAAATCTTCCAGAGCTGTCATCACAGATGGTAAATATGGAAAAAGCTTTGAGTAAACTTCTATATTGATGCTTTATAATGAATAAGTAATGGAATAAATTAATAATCCAAGTAGATGAATTGTTATGGCATGTGTCTAAGCGAGAGTCAGAAAGATGCCACCTATTGAGAAAGTAAGAAATATCTCATTATAACATAGTGGGGGGCGATTACTGGAAGAAGTATTATGAACAATTTAAATATATGACATGTTATAACTCCTCAATAAAACAGTTGCTATATTTAGTGCTATACTTTGTGTATCCTTATTGTGTTCTCTTTCTGGGTAACATTATAGATAAAAGCACCCTTCTTTCAGGGTGCACAACTTTCAGAAATAGCACAACTAATGTAATAATACTAAGTAACAAAATGTTATACTCATAAGCCACTGCATTCAAAAAGTGATTCATTCCACACATGTTTTGTCAATACTTCATGTATAATTCACGGGTATAGTGATTTCAGTGATGAGCAAACACAGTTAAGACATGCCCTTGGGCAGCTGCAGCAGCCCACATCTGTAATCCTAGGATTTTCAGAGGCTGAGGTACATGGATTGCCCGATGGTAGACTGTTTGTGCTCAGAAGTTTGAGCCTAGCCTGAGCATAACACCATCTCCACTAAAAGCAACAACAACAACTAATCAGGAGTTATGGTGGACACCTGTAGTCCCAGCTACTTGGAAGACTGAGACAAAAGACTTGTTTAAGCCCCAAAGTTTGAGGTTGCTATGAGCTATGACACCATGGCCCTTAACCCCAGGGTGACAGAGCAAGATTCTGCTTCAAAAAAAAAAGAGGACATGCCCTGGGTCCTGTAGAATTGAAGAAGAATTCTCTGAGGAATGATATTGGAAATAGTACCTAATGATGAAAAGGCATCAACCACATCACGACCTGAGTGACTGGGGAGAAGGCCAGGTATTACAGACTAAATTGTGTCCCCACAATGCAGACGTTGCAAGTCTAATCTCCAATGTGACTATATTTGGAGAGTTATAAAATGATTAAGATTAAGTAAGGTCATAAGGGTAGGGCCCTAATGGAATAAGACTGCTGTCGTCATAAGAAGAAGCAACACCACAAATGCCAGAGCAGAGGGGAACCACCATGAGAGGACACTGTGCGAAGGTGGCCTTCTGCAAGCAAGGAAGAGAGTCCTCCTCAGAAACTAACTTCACCGCCACCCTCACCTTGGACTTCTACCCTGCAGGACAGTGAGAAAATAAATTTCTGTTGTTTAAGTAAATCATTCTATGGCAGTCCTCACAGATTCAGAGAGGAAGCAAAAGATGCAAAGGCCCTATGGAAGGAAGAAGCTTACAAGTTTGAAACCCTGAGTGATGTTATAGCATAAGTCACAGGAAGTGCGGCACATGTTGGAAATGAGGAGGCAGGCAAGGGCTAGATTATAGAAAGAGTGGGGGGCTCTGAGCCAGGACTATGAGTTTGGATATTATTTTAGAGATAACATGAAGCCAAAGGAAAATGAAATGCAAAATCAGCTGTTCTTTGGAGAATGGATTATTAGAATTCAGTGAGGAACTATTAAGCTACCCAGTGCAAATTTGCCCTATGAGGTTCACAGAGATCAAGAGATTGGAACAGATTTGCTGTACACTTTGAAGGTAGGGTTGCCTGTACAAGTTGCTAATGAACTAATGAAAGGAAAGTGTCAGTTACCTCGTTTGCTCATTCTGGAACCAAGTCTCTTCATTCTAGTGGAGACACAGAGACTGTGAGATTCAGATATCTCTGCTGAAGGCTTTTATGAATTGTGTTTCATTAAAATAAGGAAAGCTTTGTCAACAATGATTCAGGAAGATTCTTACGGGGATTATCTTCAAATTATACAAAGACAAAGAAATAAACCCTAAAGGTTGGTTGTAATACTTTTATCAGATCTCTTTTAGAAAAATAACTCTATACACATGGCTAGAAGTTATTATATTGATCAGTGTGAATCTCTTCCTGTGAAATCTCTTCTGGGTAATGCTCAGAGCTCGCTCTCCATGAGCGTGAAAAATGGCATTTCTCACTTGAGAACCCCCGTTGCTCAGCATAATGATATAATTCTTAACTTTCTGTCGTTGTTAGCATTGATTGTTATATATGTTTCTCCCTAGTCTGCATTTCCTCGATCATTTATCTGCGCTTCACCAGACTAGATCATCGGCAAGTCCATTTCAGTTTTTTGCTTTTTTTTTCTAATCTGTACTGCCCTAGAAATAATACTGTTTTTCTAGCTTGGCCAGGGCTACATGACATGTTGTCTTGTTATTTTGATATAATAACCTGATCTGTGAACTTTCTGCATGCATTATTCATATCTTATTATTGTCCGTGAATCCAGCTACATCTCTCTCTCTCTCTTATTTTTTTTATCTCCTAGAGTTTATTCTGAGGGTTTTCCAGTTTCATCTCATCTATCAAGGACATGGCAGGGTGATTGATTCAATATGTGGATCTCACTAGGCTTGGCTCCTTGTGGCAATGGAAGGCTCTACTTGCTTCAGGAAATCCCAGGAAAGGTCTTCTCACAGTGTTGACAGAAGTGCACAAGAACAAACAAATGCCACTTAAGACACCAGCTTAGAACTGGCACCTGCAACTTGGATGCCTATTCCACTAGACCCCACAAATCATATAGCCGAAGCAAAAGTCAAAGAGTCTGGAAAAACACTCACCTGTTAAAGAAAAGTACTGCAAAGTTATAAGGGAAAGAGCTTAAATACAAGAAAGGAAAAAGATCTGGTGCCAGTAATTCAAATGATCGTATCTATATTCAAATATCACATCCTGTACTCAAATATCACAAATGTATTCACCCATCTCTAATGACATCAATTAAAACAAGTGCATAACTGATCATGATAAACACCAATTTTTAAGGGAAAAGAAAAATGGAATATGATATATACATATCTATATACACGTGCATTATATATACACATATACACTGTGTGCATATGAGTACAACTACTATCTAGTATATTAAAATCTGTACAAATTAAATCCATCAGGACTTCTTCTTTTGACTACAGTGGCATAACAGAATAAATTTATACTTCCCGCTTAAATGACATATGAAAATAACAATATATGATCCCAGAGAGTAAGGAATAAAATGAGGGCAATTGTATTATGATTCCAACTTGTGCCTAAAGAAAGAGTCCAGGATGCAACCTAAGGAGGGGGAGCCTGGCAGAGACTAGTAGTCTTCCTGAGTCTGGGAGTCTGGGAAGACAAGACAACCAGAGGGTGCAGGAGACATTACTAAAGGGGAGTGATGAAAAAGAATAAACCTCAGAGATTTTAAAAGGTCAAATGATGATTAGCACACATGTATGAGAAAAGTACCCAAAACTAAAAAAATTGCACCCCCAAAGGATTGTAAATGTCTTGTCCACTACTAGGAAAAATGATTGGGGCATTAATTAATGTCCTTTGCACCAACTTTGAACACTCGAAACTGCAAGTAAATAGAGGCCCCAAATTTTCTATTGTCTGTTTGCTAGGAAATAGAAAAATTGAAGAAATAATGAACAAAATAGTAATGTATAGATGTGAAAATAGATGAATAGATCAATGGAATATAATAGAGTTTAAAGTAGCCTATGCTCAACTTATTTCTGACAAAGATGCAAAGACAACAGAGAAAAGAAAGCCTTATTAACCAACGATGCTGGAATAATTAGATAGCCATAATGAATAAAAAAACCCAAATTATCTTTTTCTTTTTTAATTAATTAATTAATTAATTAATTTTTTTTGTAGAGACAGAGTCTCACTTTATCGCCATCAGTAGAGTGCTATGGCATCACACAGCTCACAGCAACCTCCAACTCCTGGGCTTAGGCGATTCTCTTGCCTCAGCCTCCCAAGTAGCTGGGACTACAGATGCCCGCCACAACGCCTGGCTATTTTTTTGTTGCAGTTTAGCTGGGGCCGGGTTTGAACCTGTCACCCTCCGTATATGGGGCCGGCACCCTACTTGAAGAGCCACAGGCGCCACCCAGCACAAATTATCTTTTTATCCATACTTACCACTACATGAAAAAAATACATTCCAGAGGGCTGGACCTAAACATAAAAACTAAAATTGTAAAACTTCCAGAAAAAAGTATATGAGAAAAGTTTTGTGGTTTTTATGTTAGGCAAATAACAATGAGGACACCAACAGCAGCAGCAGAGGACACCACCACCACAACAAAGATCAACAAAGGAAGAAAACATAAAATAGTTTTCATCAAAATGAGGAACTTCTTTTTGTTGGAAGATATTTTATGGTTTCTGCAATCTCACTGCTTAACATTGGTCTCTTTAAGGGATCTATTTCTTCCTGGTTAAGTCTAGGAAGATGGTGTGATTTCAAGTATTCTTTCATTTCCTCCACATTGTCAAATTTCTGGGCAAAAAGTTTTTGGTAATAGTCAGAAATAGTCTCTTGTACCTCTGTGGGGTTGTTATTTCCCTCCCTCATTTCTGATTGAGGTTATTAAATATTTTACTTTCCTGTTTGTGATTAATCTGGCCAATGGTTTATCAATTTTATTTATCTTTTCTAAGAATCAACTTTTTATTTCATTAATTTTCTGAATGATTTCTTTATTTTCAATTTAATTTATTTCTGATTTAATTTTGGTTATTTCTTTTCCTCTGCTAGTTTTGGGATTGGACTGATCTTCCTTTCCCTTTATTTATTCATTTATTTATTTTGCAGTTTATTGGCCGAGGCTGGGTTTGAACCCGCCACCCTCATCATATGGGGCCGGCACCCTACTCCTCAAGCCACCGGCGCCACCCTCCTTTTCCATTTGCTAAGATCAGAATTCTATCACATCTTCAAAGATGAGCTTGTACCTATACTGCAGAATTTACTCCAAAACATTGAGAAGGAAGGAACCTTCCCTAAAACATTCTAAGAAGGAAACATCACCTTGGTTCCCAAACCAGGAAAGGACCCAACCAAAAAAAGGAGAACTACAAACAATTTTACCAAGGAATTCTCAACAAAATCTTAGCTAATAGATTGCAGCTAATCATTTAAAAAATTATACATCACAATCGCATCTTGTTTTAATTAAGTATATGTATATATTACTTTTAGTATTAAAATTGGAGGTGGGAACAGTTTTGATGGCTTTTAAAATTTTGCCCTTACAACACTTTTTTATTCTAAACACAGCTGGCTTGATTTTTGGCATTGAAAAGGTGGTCCAGAAAGATCCCAATAACTTTCCTGTAATAAAAAAATAGAATTAGCTGTAACCCAAGCTCTCCTGGCTCTTTTTGAAAAGAATACAGATGCCTAGTGATTCTGGGGAAAAATTTCACCACTGTATGTAGGGTCTATTTAGTGACATAAGTGGAAAAGTCATGTTAAGTTTTTAACTTGCCCTGAAGTTTCCAATGTAATACATATTTTCCTTATGTGCTTATAGACTAAGTTTCATTAACTTATAATATTTTCCCCTATAATACCTTTGACGTGAGTCTTTCCTCCTAATTTTCTATAAAATGCAAGTGAAATGATGACCATCAGAAGTCAATGATTTGGCCATTTTTTCCTTCTCTAATAATAATATCTTTGTCAACAATCTTCAGTTTAATTTATTTTTCCTAGGGGGTTCATTAGACCTACTGGCATCATTTTAATTAAAATTGACACTTTCATCTTGCTTATGAATATATATAAGACAAACATTGAGATGCTGACCTTCTGGTAAAACAGGCCGTCACAGCAAAATTAAGACATTTTTAAAGAAATACTACTATTTCACAGACATCAGACAGAACATAAATAAACATGTATCGTTATAATGGTATAGAAATTTCTCTCCAAAACAATTGCTATATCCTTCAGGAATTCATATACACTTTGATCCTCATCCCTTTGTAGTAATATTCATTTAAAGAGACATTCCACAGGCAGGCAGTGTTGGACTCTCTTCAATGCTTCATTAGCAGGTACAGAATGACAGTGCAATGAGTTTTCCATTTTACAGGCAGACGTAAAGTTATGTAAGTATCACTAATATCTATTTTTCAAAGATCACCATCCCTACTTTGAAATGACAGGTATACCCACAAAAAAAGAACTTTAACGAAACAATAGATGTATTAACTTATTATTTTCTCAATGTGCTTAAATCAAGGTTTTGTATATTTGTTTAGGAATATATGGAGAAAGGAAAAAAGGGAGGGAGGGAGAGAAGGAAGGAAGGAAGGAAGGAAGATTGATTCACACTATTCCAGTGGTGAACAGCATTAGGTAGACACGCACTCTCAAGAAGAATATAATAATGCCCACAATGAAATATCGGAAATTATTTTAAGATTACATATCAAAATGATCTTCTGAATCCTTAGTTGGGATACATGGGGATGAATGCCTTGAATATCTACCCATCTCTCTACTTACTTGCCTATCTACCTATCTTAAACACGGCAGGTATAAGAACAGGAAAATATCACTGTTTTAATAAAAGTGTAAATTTTAAAGTTGAATCAAAGTACAGAATATAAGAAACTTCAAATATAAATAAACCTAATAATAAAACATTAACCATACAGCTTAAAGTGATTTTTTTAATGGGCAAAAATAAGTTGAGATTGGGCAGGATGGGCAGAAGGCGGCAGAGAGCAAGAGAAGCATAAAAGTAAGAAAATGGCAAACAATATAATAATGAATTTGGAAGGGGGCACCATTGAATATTATACCAAGACCAAAAATAATAAATTAGCAATGTTTTACCAAAAACAAAATAAAGTAAAAAACCAAAACCAACTGCTATGTATACATAGGACATTATACATAACATTCTTTAGAATTTGAATGAAACTATTATTTTGGTTGAAAACCTAGTTACATCTTAAGCAGGTACAATATATTACTTTGCTAATTTTAGAAATAGCTTTGTAAAAAGATTATTGTTCAAGATTATCAACACTTAGGGGAACATTTTGAAAAATGCCTCTATTAAACATTTTATAACATCACAATAAAAATATGGTAAATTGTGATTTCCATGTGAGTGTGTGTCCCTTCACAAAAGCAATAGCACAATTACATAAATAGTATTGTGTGGCAAATCCTTGGATGGGAAGGTCTTATGTATTGTTTGACATGGATAGTAGTAATTAATAGCAATCCGTAGTTTCCCAAAGTGTCAAAGGAATCTAATGAGTGTTTGCTAAGCCTAAATCATACCTTAATAAACACATAAGTGGCATTGCACAAGGTTTAATCTAACTTGAATATACTGTTAAAAACCCACTGAAAACAGGGTTTTCTTGTAATCTTAAGTAAAAAAATAATCAAAATTTTATTTATTTGCTTCTGTGAACCCTTTTACACAAAAAATACGAACTTTAAACTCACCAATTTTTTTAACAAATACATTGCAATGTTGGGCACACCTACGGTGCATCTTAGCAGGGTACTGGGGAAACTTATTAAATGTAGAGTATCAATGTCTTTATATAGTGATCAAGAAAATGCCATGAAGGCTATCTGTAACAGTATGATCAAAACATTTCTGAATGTGTATGAATCGTGCCCTATGACTGCACCAATGTACAGAATTATGATTCAATAAAATTATTAAAAAAAAAAAAGATGTTGTAGAATGCGAATTATCTACTACCTATAAGAGTCCTCAAGAAAGACCTCTGAAATCAAGAGCTAGCGCTCAAGTAACAATCTCTAATGATGACACACGCATATAACACACACAGCACAGACACAAAGTACACCTATATACCCTACGCTTTTTACTAATATGATGGTTTGTCTCTGATATTTCTGCCTATTAATAAAAATCTAATTCTGTTTCCTATGATAGATCCATATGAAATTCTTAATTGGATGCCTTTGAAATGATATGCCTTAGCAGATGCTTGAACGAATCACTTAATAAAAAGATGGCTAAGTTTTGCAGAAGGTATTTATAATAAAGGTTTTATTCTCTATAATTGTAAAAATGTTACAAACTACCTAAAAATCACAAGTTTGATCATTTTATATTTCTCAGGTATGCATTAATTTGCTTGTAGGATAGGAGGGTCTGCAAACCTTATCTGTAAAGGTCAGGATAAGTAAGTATGATAGGTTTTGTGAGGCATGTGGTCTCTGACACAGCTCCTCAGCTCTGTTTCTGTAGCTTCAAAGCAGCCATAGACAACATGGAAACGGATAAACCTGGCTGCATTCCAAAATCTTTGTTTTGAAAATCAGCTTGGATTGGCAAGCAGACTTGTGATCTCCCAGTTCCTGCTATAAATTATTACATGATTTTAAAAATAACCTAGTTTTCCTTTGATTGACCAGAACTCACATTTAATATCTAGAGATACTTTCATAAGGAAATAAACAAAAAACAAAAAGAGATTTTGGCAGTAAATTTCATCATAGAATATTTAGTAATATTTCTCTTTTGCTTCTTTTATTCTGCAAAAGTTGCTATTTCATCACAGTTACAGACTCCCTTGAAAATCTTCATTTGTATCCCGCGGGTAATTATCCTTTGTTATAGTTTTATCTAAGTCTTCATTTTATTGCAACAAGAAATTCTGTGTGGGACTTCCTTTGCTTCTGAATGGATCTCTGCACAGGGGGACCATGGATGGTAATTTCCCACATTACAAAGAGCACTGCCTTCATATGTGAAGGTGGTTTCTCTGAGACTCAATAAGAGGTGACCCTCCTATTGAATTCCAGAGTTCTGTCCCACATCAAAACCATTATTACTTCCTCTTCCCAATCTCAATCCCAATAAATTGAGAACCACTGTATTAAATATTCTACCTGTTCTACTCATTAATCAGTGATCACTATTTTATCACAGTTTATGTAATGTAATCTATTGTTTATCTTTTTAATGGTGCCACTGATAAATATTTCTCTTGGGAAGTTAATACTGTACATTTAAATATTTTTACCTTGAATACATTTCATTATATGTGCTAGCCATGTAGGTTACTTGTATTTGTCTTTGTAAGTAGTATTCTATGTTGCATTCCATTTATTATTTCGCATGTAATTTAGAATTATTTTTGCGGAGTTCAAAGTGGCAAAAACAATTAATTTGGGTGTGATTTTTTTACTATTATAAATTAACATTTATAACTTCCAAATATTTAAATGTTTTATCCAACAACATGATATATACATATTATATTCTTTATATCACTCAAAAACAAATTTCTAATTAATTGCTTCAGACATTATATCCTCACCCTCTTTAATAAATTTAAGAAAATATACATAATTTAACAATAAAGGAATAATCTACCAAGACCAATTAACTTTATTGTATGAAACCAAGATGGGCATCTAAGAAAATACATTCTTGTAACATATCTCTTAAATAGGTAAATATGAACATTTTATGGACACCTCGATAGATGCTGGAGAACATCTGAAAATATTGAAAAGCCATCATGATTAAAAATGTTTATCTATGTAACATATGCCATTTATCTTATAGGTATATTGAAAATAACATAAATATTTTATATGCATGATTAATTTGTTTCATTAGTAATCTACAATTACCTGTAAATACACACATACACATTTAGATCTAAGAACAGCATGTTCTTGGTCATTACTTAATTATTAAATTAATAGAGAATCTTTAGAAAAGTTCTTGCATAATCCATCTTTGTTGCCTTGTAAAAGGTTTACTGTTGACATAATTTTACGTTTAAATTTATGAATAACATTTGGTCAAGCAAGAGATAAAGAATATAGGTTCCTCAACTAAGGGTAAAAAATCACCTATCCCGAATATAAGTTATCATTAAAACAAGAACAGAAAGAAAACAAAGAACTGAGGATATTAGTCATTTTAAGAAAAAAGACCAAAAATTCTGTTGTCCTACTTAAAGAATTATGTCCAAGAAAATGGCTGTTTGTCTTTGTCCCATAGAACAGGGCTTGCATCTTTCAAGAGATTTTCATGCCTTTTTATAGCAGTCACTTTTGATACCGTCAAGTAATGGAAATAAATCATGCTTTTTCTTTGTCCACTGGTGAAGATAAAACAGAGTTTGTTTTTATGGTCTCACAGTTTCCAACAATTGTTGGTACTGCATGCTTCTTTAGATGGCAATAGTCCTTGTACAGAGTGACTGTCAACTGGAAGTCTCCATCCTTTTAAATTTATTGCTACTCCAGAGTTTGCTGTAAAACTGAGACTACCATTCCAGTAATGCTACATTCCTTATTTATTGAGATGCATTTTAAGACCAGGTATCTTATAGTCAACTCAGATTTGAAAATAGTAACTGGTTACTAGGATTTATTTTTTTTTACAGAGTCATGATGGGGAACTATTTATAATACTAAAATTTTATATTACGCACTATTGGATGCTGATAGGAAAACACTCAAGTTAAAAATACACTAGAGCACCAGTGATTTCTTATATTTTGACAAGCTTTTGTTTCAAAGAAAAAAATACTGTGAATGTCCCCAAGTATCATAATAATTCCTGTTTGACTTTATTTCCACTCACCAGGAAATCATGGTAATTGCTACTATGATTTTTTTTAGTCAGTGTTTTCCTCACAAGGGATAATAAGATTTATTAAATCAAAGTAAACATTTTAAATGTGTTTATATCAGACACCTAAATCTTTAATCCTATCCCATCATCTTTTTTATCTTCTGTATCAAGTTTTGTCCTTGGTTTCTATTTTGCTGGTCTCTTTCTAGAAATTTAAACTTTTTTTCTTTTTAAGTATACCATCTTGAAGCTTTCGTATGTGACTATTATCAAATTGCAAATCACTAAATTTTTGTTCATCTGGAAGACATAAAGTCAATCACCCCTCAGTAGTGATGCTGGACATACAGTAAAAAACTTTTATAATATGAAATTAGTCCTTACATTTAAGCTACATCATAGGTACATTATTTATAGTTGTTATGATACTTGGAATATAACTTGATACTAATTATGGACAAATTTATTGAATGTGAAATTTTATTATCACATGATATGTGTGATCAATGTGGGATCTTCTTTGATAAATGTTTGCCATTATACAGTCAATGCACTATGTACTATTTCTGTGGTGAGGGTGTTTACCATGAATGCTCCCAGTTGCAATTTGTAGAATATACTTGGGAATTATCACATATTCTTCACTATAGTTAAATTCTATTTATTACTATCAAAGAAGAATAAGGTTTGAATTTATAAAAATAACTTAACATGCTTCATTTTTTATCTGTTTTTTATGTTTTCACAGAACTTAGTTCAGTTTTTATCTGTTTTCATGGAACATTTATATATCTCTTGGCTCATTATTTGTCGATCAAGAAAGAAAAATCCTGATTATTTGTATTTTACAAAGCTTAGTAATAAAGCTTATCCTAGAAACCTTTATCAGTTATATAATTCCCCAAGTAGAAATTGTGGGTAAAACTTACACATCCAATCTATGCCAAGACTTTTAAGCGGCAGTTGTATACTCTGTATGTTCTCTTTCTTCTTTCACTCATTGGATACAGATGATAAATCCTTAAGTGATAATAAAGTTGCAAATGGAAAATCTATTGCCCTCTCTCTTGATGTGTGAAGGAAGACCTCAGCAACGTCAATGCCTTGACTGCAAGGTGAATGTAAAATGAACTTCTATATGTTAGGCAACAGTATTTGACATCTTATTTGTTACTTTACCTTTTAAATAGTACTCTAATTCAAACACAAATATATACATGTATTATAAACTCAAATGAAGTGGATAGCCATTTATACACATAAATGTATACATGCATATGGTTATTCCCCTCCATTGGGATATAGCCAAAAGAAAAAACTAAAATAAGTAGTATTAGCTTAGCAGTCGCTGATACGTAAACTGCAATAGGAGGCTTTGGACAGAGGGAATTCTGTATAACACAATACTGATACTCTTGGTGAAACTTTGATCGGCAAAAATTTGGAAGGCAGGCCAAGGGTATGATTTCTTTGTGTTAACTACTAGTTGATCTTTAACAAGATAGTTCAGAAGCAGATGAACTCAGACAATAATTAGCTAGGTTGAAAACTAAAAGGAAAATAGAAAAGTGTAGAACTTTCCAGGAAGAGAAAAGTCCTCTTTGAATGGGAAAAGGTGATTGCTTCCCTATCTGACAGAGACGAAACTAAGAAAGAAACATCTTAAGCACCAAAGATAGATAAGACATCCCGCTATATAAGTAGAATCATCCCTATGTCTCAGATCAACCCAAAGCGGCTGCTGAAGACAACCTCAGCTTAGCTGCCATTAAGGTAAGAGATACATACAAACTAAGAAGTAAATAAAACTATGTCAAAGAAAGAACTTTGAGACTATATTGTATGCTCCCAGTTGCAATTTGTAGTATATGTAGTATATGTAGTAATAGAAAAACAAAGTCTGTAGTAATTGTATATGTAGTTTTTGGCATGTGGAACTTGAAAACAAATTAAAAGATTACTATGATTTTTTAGGAAATCTCACTACCAACAAAACATGAGTCTGACTTAGAAGAGCTTACAGCTGTAAATAATCCTTGAACCCCCAAATGAATGAGCATTAAACAGGCTCTGAAAGCTTGTCAGGTCCCAATAACTAAATCAGAAATGGTTATGGATGACAGATGAAGCTCACTGAAATGAAGCCAAGGGCTGTTGAGAACGATGTATAAGAAAACACTTTATCTGTGTCCGTATCTGTTGGGAGTCTTCAGAACACTTCCCTCAAAAGAACTGCTGTGGAGCAATCATAGCTGTGTGTTTTTAATTATTTACTTTTTTAATCAGGGAATTCTATTTATTTACATCATTGCATATTTTGTGTTAGGCGCAGAGAACTTGCCAGTTAATTTGTGTGTTGCCAGATGACAAATTTGAGCCTGATGTTGAAAACTGCTTTCTCAGATACAAAATAGTACGAGGTGAAGCAGCAAATACTAATGGAGAAGCCACAGTAAGTTATGCAGAAGTTCTAGTTGAGATAGTTGATGAAGGCAAGCTATACTAGGGAATAGATTTTCATCATAGATAAAACAGCATTATATTGTGAAAAGATACATCTAGGACTTTCGTAGCTACAGAGGAGACATCAAACTTTGCCTGGCTTCAAAGTTTAAAAGGACAGGTTTACTCTCTCATTAAGGGCATGTAGTGACTTTAAGCGGAAGCCAGTGCTCATTTATGATTTCGGAAAGCCGTGGGCCCTTATGAATTATATTAGATTTACCTGTCTGTGCTCTATAAATAGAAAAACAAAGTCTGGATGATAGTACATCTGTTTACATCACAGTTTACTAAATATTTGAAACTCACTGTGGAGACGTATTGCTAAAAAAAGATTCCTTTCAAAATATTAGCACTGTTCATTGAATATGTTCCTAGTCCCTCAGGATGATCTCTGATGGAGATATACCAGGAGATTAAAGATATTTTAAAATATCCATTCTGCAATCTATGGATCAAGGAGTAATTTTGACTTTCAATTCTTATTATTTAAGAAAACATTTTGTAAGACACATACATAGTGTGTGTCATTCTGATGGATCCAGGCAAAGTAAATTGAAAACCTCTAGAAAGAATTCCCTGTACTGGACACCATAGTGAACATTCACAATTCACAGGGAAGGTCAAAATACCAATATTAATAAAAGTTTGGAAAAAATTGATTTCAGCTCTCATAAATGTCTTTGTGGGTTTCAAGATTTCAGTAGAAGAAGTATGTATAGATGGGGTGGAAATATTAAGAGAACCAAAAGTGAGGCCTGAAGATATGATTAAGCTGCTGGAATATTATAATAAACCCTGAACAGATGAGTTGCTTCCTATAAATGAACAGAAAGCGGTTTTATGAGATGAAAATACTCCTGATGAAGATGCTGTGAAATTGTTGAAATGAAAACAATGAAGAACATTTCATCAACTTAAAGCGATGGAAGATATTAAGAAGACAGACTTCAATTTCAGAAGGTCTGATGTGGGTAAATGTTATCAAAGAGCATTGAATGCTACAGATAAATCTTTTTAAAACAGTACAGCAATTGATGCCTCAAACTTCACCTTTGTCTTATTTTAGTAAATTGTCACATCAACCTCAAACTTCAGCAACTACAACAGACATCAACATCAAGGCAAGACCCTTTGCCAGCAAAAATATTATGACTGTCTTAAGTTTCACGTGATTGTTAGCATTGTTAATCAATAATGTATTTTGAATTAAGTACAGTTGTTTTTAGAAATAATGTTATTGCACACCTAACAGACTATAATACAGTATAAACATAGTTTTACATACTAGAAAAACAAAAGTTTTGCATGACTTGCATTAGTAGAATATTTACATTATTCAGTGGTCTAGAACCACATTCATAATATGCCTAAGATATGCTTGTACTTATTCAACTTTTTCTTGTTTGGAAATACTATCTTCTATTTTTAGACTTTTTCAGGTTTCTTGATTTCATATTCCTCTAAAGACAGACGAAAGTCTAAAATTGTTTCATGAAAAAGCAGTTTGTTTGGAATTGAAGGTTATATTGTAAGAATTTATATTTAGTGAGAACCTTCAGAAAGTGAAAATACTACCTGGGCCACTAAGTCTGCCCTCCTTTTCTGATCCCAATCTTTCCTTTTAGCTTTTCATCATATCCTCAAACCCCCTTATTTAATGCCAGCAAATCCTGGTATCTCAAATTTCTTTATGCTCTCTGCCTCCACGGTCATCTCTGATAACATGATTAGACAGAAGATCATAAGGGCAGAGCTTAAATGTTTCTGAACTGCAGCAGAGGACTGTGCCATGAAGCCTTCATAACAACACTCTTCAGGAGATTAAACCAATAGCAATGTCACTAAAGGTTTTTAGTCGATCCCATTCACCTATGTGAACAATAATGCAATGGTCCGAACATTGCTATCTTTTTCTCCTGAATTTTAATACAATGCTAAAGGAAAAATAAATAAATGAAAGGATGTTTATGTCAAGAAGACAGATTTTTTAAAATTCTCAATATTTAAGAAATTTAATTTGTATAGGTAAATAATTTGTTAAATAATATCATGTGATATGTATAGGCTTAAAAAAAGCATCCTGGCAGGATATATGCATTCTCAGCAGGTCTAAGGCGGCACCTGTGGCTCAAAGGAATAGGGCGCCAGCCCCATGTGACAGAGGTGGCGAGTTCAAACCCAATTACAGCCAAAAAAAAAAAAAAAATTCTAAACCCAAACTTATATCTCTAAGTACAACTACCTCAATGAAATTCATCCTTAATTTAAGGATGTTCAAGAGAAGCTTATTTGGGATTCATGTCACTTCAGAATTCAGGCAAATGAACAAAAAATTGCATTCAATTTTGCATGTTAATTGTTTCCAAGTATTTCTTGTGTAATGCTGAAATAGTGTTATAAAGTCAAAGATTATTTGATGTACACTGACATGATACAAATTGGTATTATTTTAAATTGTAACCCTTAGAAAAACTGACATTAGATAGAATTAAACCAATTTAAACAACACTATAATATAAACATGCCCAATATGACATTTTTAATTATGAACCCATGAAATAAAATTAAAATGGTACAAAAAAGTTGAGATTTGAGACAAGAATAAAATACTATTTATTATGTATAGTAGAGTAATTTTAATTATTTGTGTTTGCCTTTAGACCTTGGCTTACGTGTTTAAGATAATGTTTCTGTCTATAGCCTGATTGATACGCATGATAAGACTGTGTCTCTCTCTTTTTTGTCACTAGAATTTGGTTCTAGATACACCATAACAATATTCTGGAAAAAGGAACAAAAAATTCATTGTGTAGTAGTACATCTAGGATAAAATATAATTAGACATCATTGAAATGCAAATAAATATACATCATTGATTAATATGAATAACACAAATAAGATGTGGATTAATTCTAATTGAAACCAGCTTCTCATATCTTTGTTGCATAGCAGACCAAGAATTCTCAAATCCATTCAAAGCAAATTATGAAAATCCCTTAAGCCTCACTATCATGGTTCCTGTTTACCACCTTAAAAGCGAAGTTACAGATAAATGAATCCATAATATTTCCATCATCCTGTGTCACCTGAATTTCAGAAGAGATTTCCAAATCTCATTCTAATATTCCCCGATTAGTATTCTAAAAATCAACAACAAATAAACCAGCCTAATTAATGTCAAGCAGGTTGTTCTGTGCTTTTGGCTTGGTGGGTAGGAAAAGTTAAAGCATTAAAGAGCATGGATGCCTGGAATGAGCAATGCAAGAAAGAGAAGTTAGGGGTGAAATGAGAAAAGGGTGAATAGAAGACAGAAGGGGGGGACACACAAAGGCTGAAGCGAGAGGAATCCTGGCTTGAGTTCTCAATCTAGTATTAGTTAAATATCGTGCAACCCAGGGAATTAAATTCTGTTCTTGGTAATTTAGAGTCATAATTCATAAAATGATAGATAAAAGTATTTTTCATGGACTTTTATAGCTAAAATATATTTTGGGCGGGGAGATAATTTTTTTTCTTTTTTTTATTAAATCCTGGCTGTGGACATTAATGCAATCAGGGATACAATGTGCTGGTTTTATATACAATTTGAAATGTTTTCATCGAACTGGTTAACATAGCCTTCATGGCATTTTCTTTGCTATTGGGTTCAGACATTTATATTCTGCATTTAAACTTACTAAATAGCTAAAATATTTTAACCCTTCCTGAAGAAAACTTTCCTATTCCACAGAAATGAGAAAAAATGGAGCATTTCATAGAAATATTCGTAAGTTCTACCTTTAACGTCTCAGAGTCTCCTAGTTACCCATCAATACATTTCTTACTGTTTATTATGCATGTAATGTTTAAATACACCTGTTTTATCTAACATTCCTGGTGAAACACACAAATACATAATTAGCACAAATTGAAGCACAGAGGAGGCTTAATTAACTTTGTGAAGACTCAGATATACGGCCTTTGCATTGGACCTTGAAGGATGAATGAAATTTTATCATAGAGAAAAGTGGGAAGAAAGGGACACTGAGCAGCTAGATGAAATATGAAAAGAAGAGATATTAAAAACACAAGTATTGCTCAAAAGGCATAAGAAAAGAAGACAGAATTTACTGAGGCTGTGAAAGAATAGGACGAGGCTGAATTGTGAAATCTCTTAAATGCTATTGTGAATAAACACATAATAGATATACCAGAAAGAAAAGAAAAAATAAAACAATAATTTCCTGAAATGAAACACACTGCAAATATTATCAATATTGAGACAGTAAGCGACCTTTGGGCCTCCAACACCAAGAAGCTTCATACCTGAGTGACCCCATCTGACCCCATCTCACATATCCAGCTCTGTTAAACCTCCAAATAGCTGAGTTGCCTGAGGGACCCCAGGTGAGACTGGTAAAAGCAACCCAGTCAACCCACTCCAGACTTCCAGGCTGCAGGAACTGCAGGAAAATAATTTATACAGGATATGGAGTGTTGACATAACAAGAAGCTAAAACTTGCGGTATTTTCTTTGTAGTTGAACAGACTGGAGACTGGAGGAGTACCGATGAGGTTAGGCCTATGTGTAGAGACAGAGTTTAGGCAAGACATTGTTACTGGGGATAATAAAAAGGTCAATCACTTCATATATTGACCAAGTGGCATGAATGATGTCTGTGATAACTTAGAAGAAAGCAAAAGCACAATGTTGTTGATCAAAGTAAGGAAGTTTTCAGACAGGTATTGAAACTAGCAATTAGTACATGGGAAATTTTTATAAATAAGGCTGGTGACTGAGAGGGCAGAGACAAGACTTGTGAGGGATCCAAGAGCCACAGACATCCAATCCCAGGAAGCAGAACTGGGCTGTAATAAGAGAACCTTCCCTGCCATAGTATTAAGCGACATTGACAACCCTCGCTTGAACTCCAGCATCACAATGGACCAGGGATTGCTGCTTCCTTGCCTTTTGGAACGGGACAGTCTCTTGTCCTGTTCCACTTATTGGGAACAACAATTTATCTCTTTTGCTCTTAGTTCTCCAGGTCAAGACGGGCTTTAGCTACAGAACTTCCTTGATAGTTGGAATTGCTTTCAATGATGCTATTTCGGACTTATCATAATGGGATAAGTCTTCATGTGTGTATGTTGGGGGGGGGTTGTACATGAAAGAGGGACATTAATCAGGAGAATCCAAAGAATAGAATGTAGTATACCATCAGTGGCATCTACCTTTAAGAACTTTTAAAATATTCACCACTTTGTGTAGGCCCCTCATATATTTATTTCATGCCTGACTATAAACAAAACAAAACAAAACACGTCTCTATTAACTGCACTGTAGAAAAGCTTACACTAGATTCTTCCATGATGAGTGCACTCACAGAGCAAGGACCTAGAAGGGAAGAGGCCATCTTGGATGGTCCAGCTCCATTCAAGCTCCCCGTGGAATATAGCTCCATGCATGACCCTGTTTAGTCTACAGGAAGCAGAAAAAACTGAGTCCTGAGAAATAAGTAGTATGGATTTAAGCCATACATTTTTGGCATTTTTGAGTCATAATAATAGGTAACTGAAACATATGCTTTATTTATATTTATCTCTACCATCTATGAAAGTGATTAAGGGACAGGAGGTGTTCAAAAATGCCAATATTTTAAGTTAATTATTTAAGAGGATGGACATGAAGAAAATACAGTGATTTAATATAGATAGTTTTTCCATTATACATGCAGTTATATCATTACTGGAGCAATGTTTTATATATATGAGTTGAAATTAGTTTGACACTTAGGTTGTATGCCATTTGGAGAGTGGGCTGTGAGGTCAGCTGTTGATAGATGGCAGTAGGAGCAATAATAAAATTACTGTCAGAAGATTTATATATGGGCGATATGAAGCATCAAAGGCACACATGTAAATGAATACTCTAAAATGGAGACTGGTGGTCCCGTAAGATGCTCAGCATTTAAAATCAGGTCTCCACTTCACTCTGACTTCACTTTTGTAAGTAACAATTTACTGTATTCAATTAGAATCAGGAAAACATGTTTGTTTTTAATAGTTTTACTTATACTTTAGTTAACTATAATTACTCCTTTATGGATAAGAAAACTGATTTCAAAATTAATAAGCCACAGTTACAGAATTCAAAGCTTACACCAGATTTTTCCATGGTAAGCGCACACACAGAGACAGGACTTAGAAGAGAAAAGTCCACCTTAGACGTTCTAGCTGGAAATTGAAAGTCTTCCAATTTCTACCGTTCACTACAAGATGAGGAACAGTTGTACTGCGCCTGCTCCCTCGAGTTTCCCCACTCAGATAAAAAGGGATAAAGATAACAAGCCATAAAAACTATCAGAAGCTCTAGATAAACTCATGCTGCTTATCATTTGCCCCAAAGTATATTTGCAAAACAATTGAAGAAATTTTAAGACATATAAATAAAACTAAAATTCCGAGTATACTAAGTAAAAATGTTGCCACAACGGTTGTTCACTTTAATCCTGTGTTCAATGCCATAAAGAAATAACCAATATTTAATAATAGCTAATCATACAAGTCCTCAGATTATTAAATTAGTCTTTAAATACCATAAAATCTTACTATTTTTTACAAAGTACTAGAAACTTCTTTTAAAATGTGATAAAACTACATGTTTACTATAAATAATTTTATCTTCAGCTCTTACTCTCTTTCCAACCTCACTGAATAATTATTCTCAGTATGAAATTTTCTTTAGTGTACTTTCAGAGTGAAGTACTTTTACATTCCTCCATGATCGATTATGATTTATTTTTGCTCCATTATAAATCTTTATCATAGGTGAAAAAAAATTTTAGATTCAATCTATATTGATAAATAAGAATGAAATGTGATTTAATAGTGAACTATTAGAGGAAAACTGAATCATGATTTATAAAATATATACATACAATTCTCATGAAAATATTATTATTCTTCCCTTACCAAACATAATCATTATTGATGGCTCTAGTGAACTTTTCAAGGATTAAGAACCTAAGTGGTTTATAAATACATAAAACCTTTAAAAATTCACATATATTACCAATCTTATATGCATACAAATATGTTTTTTTCTCATTTATGTTTTGATCTTTTAGTTTTTTAATATTTAATTATTATGAGTATCTAGTCGGTACATATTTTATATGGTACGTGTGATGTTTTGACATCAGAAAACGAATAAATCAAATCAGAGTAATTGGGACATCCATCTCCTCAGCCATTTATCATTCCTTTGTGTGGGAACATTACAAATTTACTCTTTCAGTTATTATAATCACTTTGTTATACTAACAGACATTGTTCATTCTATCTAACTATATTTTTGCACCCATTAACCATCTCCAATTTATCCCCTCCTCTTCCTAGCCTATGGTAACCATCATTTTACTCTTTGTCTGCAGCAGCTCAATTATTTTTAATATCTAACTGCCACATATGAATGAGAAAAGTTTTCTCTTTCTGTGTTTGGCTCATTTCACATAATGTAATGTTTTCAGGTTCTATCTTTGTTGTTGAAGTAACAGGATATCATTCTTTTTTTCTGGCTATATAACATTCAATTGTATATATTTAGCATAATCTTTTTTATTTATTTTTTTTTATTTCAGGTTACTGTAAGGGGAAAAAAAACCTAGTTTACAATATTTGCATTTGTTAGGTAGAGTCCCTCATGTAGTTGTGTCCTGCACACAATATGTATGCCATAGACCGGTAACCACAATTTCTTCATCCATTCATCCATGGATGGACACTTGGGTTGGTTCCAAATCCAGGCTATTGTGACTAGTGCTGCAATAAACATAATAGTGCAGCTATTTCTTTGATATCCTGAATTCCCTTTTTTTTTTTGGGTCAGAGTCTCACTTTATTGCCCTCGGTAGAGTGCCGTGGCATCACACAGCTCACAGCAAACTCCAACCCCTGTGCTTAAGTGAATCTCATGCCTCAGCCTCCCGAGTAGCTGGGACTACAGGCACCTGCCACAACGCCCGGCTATTTTTGTGTTTTGCAGTTCGGCCGAGGCTGGGTTTGAACCCGCCACCTTTGGTTTATGGGGCCCACACCCTCCTCGATGAGCCACAGGCGCTGCCCCTGAATTCCATTTTTTGAATATGTACCTAGTAAAGTGAGAGCTGTGTCATATGGTAGTTATAGGTTAGTTTTTTGCGGAACCTCCATACTGTTCTCCATAGTGGCTGTACTTATTTATGTTCTCACCAACAGTGAATGGAGGGTTCCCCTTTCTCCATATCTTCTCCAGCTTTCATTACTGCCTGCTTTATAAATTCCATTTTAACTGGGGTGAGATGATATCTCATAGTACTCTTCATTTGTATTTCTCTAATGATGTTGAGCATTTTTTTCATAATACCTCTTGGCTGTTTGTATGTCTTCTTTTGAGAAAAGTCTGTTCATATCTTTTTATTCTGACACTTTTTAAGAAACATGAATATTACATTAATAAAGAAGTTGACAAATTCAATACAGTGCTACTTATAGCACTGAAAATAGCTTATAAATAAGTTATCATTTAGGGATATGTCTCTAATATCTCTAGTGTGACACGATTTACCCCAAAATAATTGTATATCTACATTTGTGTTTTGATTATAATTCTTTATTAAAATAGAGTCAAACAGATGCTCTTTATCATAGGTATATAACATTTAAAATGTATTGATTTATTACCTCATCAAATTAATCAAATAAAAAGAGAAAAATGGGTCATCTTGAAAATGCATTTATACTTCATTATTAAAACAACATTAAAGGTAGAGTTGTTAACTTAAACTAGCACTGTACAGTGTTAGTATTTCCTGATAATTAGGTCTTATATAAATACTGTTACTAAAATAAAAAGCTAATGTGTTATATGGTAGGAAATTATATTTAATATCAGCAAAAGAATATAGTAGCAAAGAAGAAATTAATAAGTCAATTTTTAACCATCGAACGCATAACACCCTTATAAATGAGCCTCTATATTTTTGAAATAAAATAAACATGAATTCCTCATTTATGTAAATATAATTTCATTTATCTCATTCTTTGAGATGGGGTCTTGCTCTGAATTGCATTTAAGAACTACTCAATTGTTGCAATTCAGTATGAAAGAAAAATTATTTTAAAATGGTATTTAAATGTCAGTTTCTATAAACAATCAAAATGTGAAGAGTAGGCATTGTCAATGCCCCATTGTCAATCCCCATTGTTATTTTTTTGCCACATATATGTTGCTCTCTATTATAAAAATCAGGTGAAATCAGAAATTCACATTGCGTAGCTACTCTACTGAAAGCAAAATAGTACAACATCGTATACCCCTCCTGGGAGGTAAAAACACTGGCAGTTTTCTCACACTTAATTGTCCCGACCCCTATGGCCCTGGTCTCCATCAAGGCGGAAAGAAACCAGGCAACTTGGATTAGAAGAACAAACTTGTAGGAGGCGGGCTAACCTTGAATGCAGGATAACCGGAGCAACCTCAGCAACAGCCTTTTATTGAGACAGCACAAGACAGGTGAGGGGAGTATCAGACAATGACTACAGACTTGGGTTCTTTCTCTGCAAGGAGCACCTGTGGATGAAATGCCTGAGGGCCTGCCCCAGAGCTGCAAATCTTCTTGCTCAGAGGTCATCAGGCTCTCAGCATCCTCTACACTTAATATGAATCCATTCCTTCCACAATTAATTGTCAAGATCTATTGTCAAGAATAGTATTCCAATATTTATTATTTGCAAATCAATGTACAACATATTTACCTTCAAAACTAATCACTTAAATAAAAGATAAATTATTAAACGTTTATTTCTTACCATGGCAAGAACCCTCAACTTCTTCATATCCTGTACTGCAGATGCACCTTCCAAGTGGAACCAGCCAATCTCCATCAGCTCCACAGTACAGTTTGGGAGTGTCACGCTCCTCTGCACTCTTCACACAAGAGCCCCGTACTTCAACCAAAGAGGAAGAATCAACCCTTGGGATGGTGTCAGGAAACATGGCCAAGTTACGAACAGTGAAGGGGCACTTTTTGTAGAAAACTCGAACTGAAACCAGGGCAATGCAAGCCCCAATGTCTTGAAAAGCCAGGTAGAATCCTTTCCTTTCTATAGGCCCCACCTCACGAATTTCAGTGTTGAGTTTGAGGATGCGATCACCCAAATCCATCTGGGTGAAACTCTCATCAGCAGCAATTGTGTCAATCTTTGTATACTGACTTGGCTTGAATTTAATTCCATGGGAATCATCTGATTCCATATAATACAGATTAAACGTTTCCTTACATGTCCCCAAGACCCATGGGATGCTATTACAATCCCTCAGCGTGAACTTCATTTCCACATAAATTTTCTGAGCTGCATCACGGGAGATCCAGTTTGTTCGAAGCCAGTTGTTCTGGTTTGGTTCCATTACATTACATACCTGGTACGTGTGGATGGGCCTATTGTGTTCATCCATTTCTGTGATGGCATCCCACTGCAGAAAGGAAAAAAAAGTTGTGAATTATTACAAAAGCACACTGGTTATATAGAAATGATTACTTCTTTTTTTTAGCAAAAGAAATATGATTAAAAATTATTAAAAAAAATTATACAAATGAAGCTTTTCAAAGCAACAATGCATCAGTGTTTTAACCATTAGCCTTTGTTTAGGAGTATGAGTCTGGAATCATCTAGCCTGTCTTTCCTTCCTGCATACAAACTATATGACCGAGGGAAACTTTATTTAATCTCCAGTTTTCTCAATTGCAAGAAGGAGTCAATAGTACAGGGTTGTTGTAGGCATAAATAAGGTAAATAGTTGTAAAGCACTGAAAGTTGTTCTGGTTACATTACAGGAATGTCAAATAGCATCCATTACCTTTAAGCAAAGAGCCAGACTTATGGCAAGTGCACTTCAGCTTCCCACCTCTCCTCATATATAATTTGCTACAAATTGAAGATTGTTTACCAGTATTCAATTAAATATTTACAACATTATTTCAATAGAAAATCAACAGAGAAAGGCCTTAGAGTTATTCAAGAAATACTTATCAGGCACTGTTCTCAACATGGGGAGTACAACAGTTAACTAGCTGAACCCAAACCCCCTGCCTTACGAGACTTACCTATCTAGAGACAACAGAAAGTAGACGTGAGTAAATTGAATAGTATGGTAAAAAGTATAATAGGGAAAAATCATTAGGAAGATGGAGAGGGTGGCTAGAAGGCCTTATGGAGATAGTAACATTTAAGCAATCTTTTGGAGAGGAGATCGTGAACTTTGCAAAGAGGAAACAGTAAGTGTGATACCTGAGGCAGGAGTGTACAAGTATGTGAGCAACAGTGTGAGTGGGCATCAGAAGCACGAGAGGTAGGAAGGACATAGAATCAGAGGATTCAAGAAAAAGTCTTTATAAGCATTTTAAGCACTTTGGCTTTTACTCTGAGCTAGATCATTGGATTATCTTCACCTCGCATGCTTATATACAAGCATTTTGCCACTTAATTGCATAGAAAAATAGCTTGTTTATCCTTTTTGTTAGAAATGTAGTAAATATTTGAGTACCTTGAAATCAGCTAGAATTATAAGTTTTTATATATTTAACATTGCATAATTCTATACTGGAAACTTAGGTTGTATACTATTTCATTGTATAGTTATATCTGAGAATTTTCAATAAATTAAAAAACAATTCTAATAAACTTACAAATAGGCTTTTTGAGAAAATATATTAGTTATCATAGCTTACCATTTCTATTAGAACATATTGGAAATGATCAATGGTTTGCTATAGTGAATAAGAATTCTATTTCTTGATATATTTATGTCATTTATTTATTTATTTATTTTTGCAGTTTTGGGCCAGATCAGGTTTGAACCTGCAACCTCCCATATGTGGGGTCGGCACCCTTCTCCTTGAGCCTCAGGCACCGCCCTATTTCAGTGATTTATAAAATAAGAGTTTTTAACACACTCTGCTTGCAGTCTCTTATTTTGATTGCATGGTAGATAGTTACTTAATCAATGCTGGTTGAATTTGTTAGTATAGTTTCTAACAGAATGGCTACTTTCTTCATTATACAGGACTGTTATGCCACTGAGTACTTTTAATTATCTCCTGTAAGTTCCTACAAATAATTTATATTATCCATCAAACCAACATAAACATAATCTCTATCAAAAAATTTATTTGTATGTTACTTGCTTTGAATTCATAGCCATTTCCTGGGGAGTGAGGGAAACAAACAAGGAATTCCTTTTCAACTGTGGATATAATTTTACAAAATATACTCATTGTTTAACAGGGGAGATTCAATAATTTCATGGGATCATATATGAAATTAGCTATCTAAATACTTTTCATCCTAATGTATCATGTATTCTGAATATGACCGTGAACAAAAATAATAAGAAATATAATAAAATTTGAAAACGGTTAAAATCATTTTCTAAGATCCTAAGAATTTTACCGACAGGACAGCCTCTAAAGTACTCACCTACTGATTATTCTAATTTTGGATAAATTTCAACTCAGACTTGATTTTGCTTCTTAGGTAATGCAAATATGTAATTATTATTGCCTATACTATAATCTCTCCTATAGCATACAGGAGTATAGAACTTTATCTCCAGTAAATTTTTCCAGTAATTGCATTTTAATATCTACAATCTATATCTCTTTATCTCAAAAAAGGGTATTTTTTTCACATATGAGATGAATTTAACTAAAATGTGAAAAATTGCATCTTGTCTGAAAAAATAATTTATAATATTATTACATTTCTTTATTTAAAAATATTTAGGTTGGTGGGATATTTAGGTATAGGGAAAGGTCAGGAGTAAAAAAAGTGTCAAATATTCACTGAATCAGGACTGATCTTAACCAAGGAATAAGGAATTATCAAAATACATACATAATGAGAAATGGAAGTCTTCTCTAAGATAGTGCACAAGGATACTTAACAAAATTATGCATTATTTTGTATGTCAAATTTGTGATGTTTAATGAACAACAGTGTTTATTCTTCCTTCTTTAAAATAAATGAAATCAAAATTAGACTCAAGTACCTAGTCAGAACAGATTAACAGAAAACTTTTAACTGATCAAGAAATATAGAAAGTCATTTATATTAAATATATAAAATTAAAACTAATTCCCTAAAATAAGAATATAAATTCAAGATTGAAATAGATTTAAAAGTCTGTGAAATTTACTATAAAATATAGCATCAGCTGATGTAGAAATTATAACATATTTTAGACATAATTATTCCTTTGGAAATATTACATTAATACATAGTTCGGCGCCTGTTGCTGAGTGAGTAGGGCGCCAGCCCCATATACCAAGGGTGGCAGGTTCAAACCCGGCCCCAGCCAAACTGCATCAAAAAATAGCCGGGCGATGTGGCAGGCACCTGTAGTCCCAGCTACTCGGGAGGCTGAGGCAAGAGAATCACCTAAGCCCAAGAGCTGGAGGTTGTTGTGAGCTATGACTCCACAGCACTCTACTGAGGGTGATAGAGTGAGACTTTGTCTCTACAAAAAAAAAAAAGGAAATATTACATTAATATACAGTTCACCTTTGAACAACTTAAGTTTGAACTGTACAGGTCCAGTTATATGCAGGTTTTCTTCCTCTTCTGCTAACTCTGAGACAGCAAGACCAAATCCTCTCCTGCCTTTCATCAGCTTTTTCAACATGAAAGAAATGAAGATGAAGATTCTTGTGGTGATTCACTTCCACTTAATGAATAGCAAAGTTTTCTCTTCCTTATGACATTCTGAATAACAGTTTCTTTTCTGTAGCTTACTTTAGAGTATAATAGATAATACATAAAACATACAAAATAGATATTAATTGTTTGTATTATCAGTAGGGCAATTGGTCAACTGCAGTCTATTAAAGTTAAGTTTCATCAGAAGTTATATGTGGATTTTCACCTACACAAGGCTTTGGCCCTCTTAACTCTCCCATTGTTCAAGGGTCAGCCATGATTATATGGGCCTGGTATGAGAGGCCCCAGACAAGAATAGGAGCATGGGGACTCTTATATCATATGTCTAAATATTTTGAAGTCATAAATCATTTTCTAAAAATGATCACATTTAAAAAATATTTTATTTGCCTACTTTGCAAAGATACTTTCACAACAACCTGAGAGGCCAAGTTCATATTTAAAATACTTCTTATACTCCTAAGCATTCCATGGAAGCATGTTGTGGTCCATAGAGAGCCAGCCCATAATCTTAGTCAATCCCAATTCTATCCCCTTCCCTGATTCTTGCTCTATCCCATACCACAAGGGTTCACATATGTACATGCATGATCATCTCAGCCCTCATGTACAGGCTCTATCTTTCCCTTGACATATACGCTTCCAACTTTGGCTCTCCACTTAGGCTGAGCACATCAGGGCATGGACCATCCACTAGAGGATGGATTGTAGTAAAAGGCAGGTAGGGGGTCTTAATATCTACGGTATGCTATAGAAAGAAGGCATAAAATCTAAGTTTCAGATCTTATCCCTCAAAATCACATTTTTATGAAGAGGAGTGTTGACAGAAGAGTGAATTGGCAAGACCTTCTAAAGCTCTAGGCAAAGAACAGGGTCTTCCCTTCCTTGATCGAAAGATGAAATGATTGAAAATAATACCATTTGGAATATAAGATACTTTTATTATATTTTAACAGCAAAGAAAACTTAAAACCCTCTATGTTCTCAATAATAAAGTAAATATTAATTTCAAAACTTTTCCTCAAAATTTGTCAATTACATATTATGTATTAATAACCAATCAATAACATTTATCAGATGTATAGTATGTTTTAAGTTCCATAAGAGAAATGAAAAAAAAAAAGGATATAAGGTTTGCTCTTACTGGACTTATGTTAATATCCTTAGTTTAATAAATTACGAGAACAAATGATAGTCCAGGTTTGAGTGTAAAAACTAAACCGTATATAGTAAATATAGTAAGTGATCAAAGGACAACCACATTCATAATGGGACTAGTTTGGAAGGATTGGTCAAGAAGGGGGATTAAGCCAGGCATAGTAGTTCAAACCTATAATATGAGCACTCTGGGAGGCTGAGGTCAGGAGTTTAAGACCAGCCTGAGCAAGAATAAGACGCTATCTATATTAAAAGTAGAAAAATTAGCCAGAGGTTGTGGTAAATGCCTATAGTCTCAGTTATTTGGGAGACTGAGGAGGGAAGATTGATTGAACCCAGGAGTTTGAGGTTACTGTGAGCTAGGCTGATGCCAGGGTATATAAGCCTAGGCAATAAAATGAGACTTTGTCTCAAGATAAAAAGAAAAAAAAAGGAGGAGGAGGAGGCAACTTACTTGAATAGTATAGAATTAAAGATCCAATAAAGCAGAAAAAGAAAGTAAATAAGAATTAACATGTAAAATTAAGTCAGGGCCAGGCATGGTGGCTCATACCTGTAACATAATACTTCTGGAAGCTCTGGTAGAAGAATGGCCAGAATTTGAGATAAGCCTTAGAAACATCTATCTCTACAAAGTTTTTTTTTTTTTTAATTAGCTGAGCATTTTGGTACATGTAGGCCTACCTACTCAGAAGGCTGAACCAGGAAGATCACTTGAGCCTAGTGGT
Source organism: Arctocebus calabarensis (assembly GCA_963573935.1). NCBI lineage: Eukaryota > Metazoa > Chordata > Mammalia > Primates > Lorisidae > Arctocebus > Arctocebus calabarensis. Next base: position 31,889 of record CAUYON010144721.1, read on the forward strand.
TTGCATTTGCAGTGAACTATGATTATGCCATCGCAAAGTAGTCCAGGAAACAGGGAAAGACCCTGTCCCACCTGCCCCTATCACCTTAAGAAAAAACTGAGCAATATGCATATATTTTTAGGCTTTGTCACATTTAAAGTTCCTATTTTTACTTCAGACAAACATAACTTTTCAGCAGTGAAATATTTAGATGTATATAAACCTGATAAATGTAGAAATTATAGGATAAAATATTTTCAAACCTGTCATTAATTCTTCTGTTATACTGATAATTCCTGTCAGCTCCTGGTTTTTATAAATTAAGTAATGAACCCAAAATATCCCAACTCTTCAACATCATGTTTATTTTTTATGAATTTTTTTGATGTATGGCTTAAAATAAAAACACCAACATATACCAATCCACCAATATAACGTAGAAAGGAGTTCAATAAAGCAAATCAAATCATACATGTTTTGGCAGAGGAGATTATCTTGTGAATTATTTCTGTTTTTATGGCCTATATCAGTAGAACAGTTTCCTCTGCCTTATGGTCACTTTGTGAACCTTTTTTTGGGATCAAGGAGTAGAAAGATAGATTACAAAGTGATAGATGGAAAAGTTTTGTCATGCTGTTTCCTATTCATCAAGAAGTTTTAGTTTAGCAAGAATCAGTTATACTCCAAGGGGTTCTTTCTTTCATTTGCTACCAGGCTATCGGGGATGTAACGATCACTGAGGCAACTATTTATATACTGAATTTATATTTCCCAAAGCTTTTTCACAAATGTCCACTCATTTAGTTCTCATCAGTCCAATGAAGATAGATATTTTCATTTTCAGGATATTAATAAGGAATCAAATTCCCATGAATTAAAGTAATTACCGAGTGTTGCAATGCATCAGAACTAGAACCAGGTCTTCTAACTTTATTTTCTTTATTCTATTATGTTTTGTGATTTTCTTTAATTTTGATTTTTTTTTGATGTTTTGCAATCTTAAAAATCTTTCTGAGAGAAAATGGGGCAGTGTGAGGGGGGGGCAGGTGGGGGGGCTGTCCAGGTCTCAAAATAGCAAAGGTCTGAGCCTGGAGATACCTTTCATATGAAAGCCAACCACTCCTGAGTCCATAGCTCCAACCACCTTATCCATCTCTTACATATCAAGTCATTATTTCTCCTGCCCTAAATTATCTTGGGCCAGGTATTAGGCACCTAGAATACAAACTAGCCAGTTCTAAAGTGTTTACTCTCCTTGCCTTACCTCTACAGAACCCTCAATAAAGGTTCTGGACTTAAATTTTCTCCTTACTCCTGTCTTCTCTCGCATGACCATAACCTACTGCTTTCCCTGTGGCGTGTATGGAGTACACTGATACCCCTCTCTGGAACTTCTAAGTTTAATAAATTTCAAAGCCTCTTTCTCATTTTGTTCTGTGGCCATAGCAACACTGACTTTCATATCATATACCATGTACATCTTAGAATAATATTTATATTGGCCATGAGACATTCCTACTGGCAACCTTTTGAAGGACTATTGACAGCTGATTCCTGCTTAGCAGAAATCTTTCACTAAACAAAAGACTCTAAGTGGGAAAACTATTTCACATAGCCACTCCTCCCCACCAAAAAAAAAAAAAAAAAAAAAGACTCTAACCACAAGACAAAGGAAATTCTTTGTTATACTCATCCAGGATCAAGAACAGATATAGTTGGCAAGATATTCACTGAGGGGATAAGGGGGAAAAATAAAACAAGATATTCACTGAATGGTTCAACTTTTCTATTACAAAGAGGTCTTTTCTACATTATATATTGGTAAATTATTTTATATATTGGTATTTTAGATCCTTAATAAAAATATAAAATATTGCAGAGGTTCCCATCCAGAAGGAGAGTTAAAGGACAGAAACTTAGCAAGAAAGCCGATGTTTGGATCTGAGCCAAAAGGAAATGTCGAAGAGCACACATCAACCCTGCTGGAGCGACCTGAGACCCCGAGGACACAAACGA
>CAUYON010144722.1:0-35204 GCA_963573935.1 Arctocebus calabarensis
TTTATTTCTGTCAAGTCTATTTTCCCTGATCAGACCCGGGCTGCAAATGGGTTTTACTCAGTCTGTGAGTTCCAGCCCTTTGTCTCAGCTTTCATCCCCTGAGGGCCAGGTTAAGCAAAGCTGCCCCTCCCTGTTCTCCCCAGTACCGCCTCAGGCGAATCCTTCAGCTGCCTTGGTTGCAGTCCATTCTGCCGGCACCGGAGAAGCCGCCTGCCTCCCCTGGCCACCCAGAAGACTGAGAGTGTCTCCTCAAAACATCCCCAGGGGTGCAGCTCTCCTGCTACTGTTCCTGGAGCTGGTTGCCGAAGCCGGCCTCCGCCTCGTGCCTCAGGAGACCTTCCCACCAGCCAGGTCTCTCGTCAACAACCGTCTGCTCCTGTCCACACCCCTCAAGAAAGTCTCCAAGAATCTGGACTCTATGGGGGACAGGCCTCCAGACCTCAGGGTGAGAGTGGAAGGGAACACCAGGAACACCAACTTGAAGGTAGAGAGTATATACAGTTTTATGCCTGGCTGGAGAGCGCCGCGGCACCCTAGTAGGGGAAGGAGGTCTGGTTTTTAGAGGGTCTCTCCTGTGGGGTAGAGGGGGAAGACATCCGAACTCTGCTCGCTTGTTTGTATGGAGGTATGGAGTATACTGCGAACCTCTCTCATGGGGGAGGGGACTCCCGTCCGCTTGGTGATGTGCTCTGTACCTTTTTGTTTATGTCCTCGGGGTCTCAGGTCGCCCCAGCAGGGTTGATGTGCGCTCTTAGACTTTTCCTTTTGGCTCAGATCCAAACCATTGGCTTTCTTGCTGAGTTTCTATCCTTTAATTCTCCTTCTGGACGGGAACCTCTGCGGAAAGCTGTCTACAGATCGCCATCTTGGCTCCTCCTCTTTCTTTTTTTTTTGAGATACACTCTTACTGTGAGAGTGCTATGGAGTAATCATAGCTCACAGCAACTTCAGTCTCTTGAGCTCCAGTGATCCTCTTTTTCTCAGCCTCCTGAGTAACTGGGAGGTGCCTGCCAGAACGCCTGGCTAGTTTTTCTATTTTTAGTGGAGACAGGGTCTTTTCTTGCTCAGAATGGTCTCTAACTTGTGAGCTCAAGCAATCCTCCTGACACAGCCTCCCAGAGTGCTAGGATTACAAGCATGAGCCGCCATGCCTAGCCTTTCATATATTTTCTTAACATTTTCTTTTCTCTTCCTTACTTCATTTTAAGAATATGCTATAAAATACATGTAACATACAAAATACATGTCAATCAACTATGTTATCAATAAGGCTTCTGGTCAGTAGTAGGCTATTAATAGTTAAGTAGGCTATTAATGGTGAAATTTTTGAAGGAGTCAAAAGTTACACACATTTTCTATTTCACAGGGAGTCAGCACCCCTAACGACTGTGTTGTTCCAGAGTCAACTGTAATGATCAGAACAAGCTGAAAGCTGAATAAACAATACTATTCTCCTTAGTATTACACAGTATCCCAAAGGTTGCCCATAAAATCTCCACACGGAGGGAAATTGTAGCTAGATATAACTTTATTAACAAAATATTCATTATAAAACTTTACGGAATACTTACAGTATTCTCTACATGTTGGCCACCTTTTTGTAAAATTTTGTAATGACTGTTTTGTAAACAAAGGTACATCTAGCTCCAGTTTCTCATTGGCCTATGTATGGGAACTTTATGAGTGACCTTTAGTATACACCTATAGTGTGTCAGTCTGTACAAAAGGGGAGAAAGAGACATCCAGGTAAAGAAACTGAAGAAAGAGTTTTATCCTTGGAGGCTGGACATAAGCCCCCAAAATTATGAAACAAGATTCTAGGAAAGCTTCCCACTCTGAAGGTGTGGTCCTGTGTCTGCTCCCAAAGTATAAGCCCTGCAAAGGTTACTGTTTTAGAGTGCCCCGGATTCAGGGGCATTCTTCTTAGAATTCATTCTTATAGGCAGCATACCTATACAAGGTAAGTGGGCCAATCCTGTAGCCCATGTACCATGTACTTACCCAGTCATAAGGGAGGATAGCTATTACTTGACTGTACTGGAGATAAATTCTTTGCATAAGTTTTACATGTAACCATATATTTAATATTAATAAGAATTTCTGGTTAGATCTCTGCTGGAAATCTTCATTTGCAAAAATGTTATTTTTCTGTGGAAATGTAATTTCTGATACTTTGGTTTTATCAATAAATTCTCTTCATAAAATTAAAAGTCACTGTTACTGTAATTCAAGTTAAAATAACATGTTAAAATAATTGTGTCATTGGCAACTCTCAAGTATAGCTTAATCCCACTAGAAAGCAAATTTAATTTGCTTACTTTAAAGCTAAGTAAACTCTTGAAATCAAACATCTCATTTAGAACCTAGTAAGTTTTTTAAAACCATCATTGATCTTCATATAATAGAAGTAACTTAATAAAGGAAGAATCTAAATGTAACTGCCAACATGAACATTTTTTACAAAACTTGGTGCAAATCAAATTCTGTAGCAGACCTATGCTGTCATCATCAAAATCCTGGTTTCTCCTACGGTGCATCTTAGAAGGGTACTGGTGAAACTTACTAATGTAGAATACCAATGTCTTCATTTAGTGATTAAGAAAATGCCATGAAAGGTATGTTTAACAGTTTGATGAAAATATTTCAGGTTGTATATGAAGTCAGCACATTGTGCCCCATGATTGCACTAATGTACACAATTATGATTTAATAAAATAAAAAAACAAAACTAAACAAAATCCTGGCTTCTTAGAGAATCAGTATTCTCTTGATTTGGGGAAGAATTAACTACCTGAAAGTTGGACTCTTATTTTCACAGCATCCTATCTTTCATCTTATGAGGATATAACCCCCAAAAGTAATTATACAATTAATTTTTATAGGCAGCTTGCCAAAATACCTGATGATATTTTTTTCAGCATTGTTTACAATATGTATATAGCATATTAAATTTGGATTTTTGTGATAAAATCTACTGACTTGAAGTCATATTTTATTGCCTTTTTCAGAATTCTTATTTCGATTGTTTGGCCTTTGTGTTCAGTATTTCACAAACACTTCTTTATTCTAAGTCTTTTAGATATAGCAATTGAGAAATGCAGCTTTGGGGCCAATTTTTTACTCATCTTAGGAAAAATAAAATTATACATCAGTTTGAGAAAATAAGGGGCTAATGAATAAAGGAATGTTTTTCATGTCTCAGAAATAAAAATAAAATAATCTAGTTACATATGAGGTTTCTTCTCACAGACTTATTGTCCTACTTCAGAAAAGGTTGACCAGCATCATGGTAGATCCCATCTTTCTCAACTCCTGACTGTACCAAAATCAAATCCTCTTCTTTATTTTGACCAAAACAATAGCATTTCACTAAACACAGGCTATTTAGGACAACTAGAGATTTCACCTTTATGTTTGAGAGAAAAAGGAAAAAGAAATTTATTATTTTCGGATCAATGTGTTTTACTGGTCACTATTGAATCAATTTTTAAGGGGTTTAGACATGTGGGAAATACATAAAGGGCTTCAGTCTTTCAAATCTATTATAAATTTCTTTAAAATGGCCTTGTGTTTAAAATAAATAAATGCTATATTTGTTCGGTACTAAATCAAATAATTGTTTTGCTTTTTTCTCTCAGAAATTTACTCTTTTTATGCTTTCTAGCAGTGAATTTAAAAAAGTCAATCTTCTTTTCTGTTCTTTTTGCACATTATAGTGTATATGCTTTGATGATATCCTATCACATACCAGTATTTTATTTTGTATATTCGCCAATACTATTGCCATCGCACGTCTATTGCTAAACTAGCTTGTCCTTATTGTTTGGCAACACTTGCTGCTGTTGCCAGTTCTCAAAGAATGCAAACTAATTTTAATGTTAGCTTAAACAAAATACAATTAGGAAAATAAATGTTGCCAAAAATACAAATGATATGCTCCACAACTGAAGATAAAGGATTTTTGTTATTTACTGATTTGAATGGACTATATTAATAGTTCCCTTTTTAGTGTTGATGATAGAGAATGCTTCTGGTAATTACAGTTGACTCCTGAACAACGTGGAGGTTAGGTGGGCCAATCCCTGTGCAGTCGAAAATCCATGTGACTTCCAGCTCCCTCTAAACTTAACTACTCCTAGCCTACTACAAAATGTATTTACTATCATGTAAGTAGAAGTTTATCATCATTAAGGTCTTCATCTTCCTTGTCTTCACCTCGAGTAGGCAGAGGAGGAAGAGGAAGCAGAGGAAGGGGTTGGTCTTGTTTTCAGAGTGGCAAAGGTAGAAGGGGTAGAAAGGTGGAAGGAGAGGCAGGAGGGGCAGGGCAGGCACTCTTGGTGTAACTTTACAAAAATACATTGTAATTTTTGTCTGACCTTTTTGCTTTTGCATTTCCCTAAATTGTTTCTACTTTTTGGGGATTCAAAAAGAGTCATGAATTGATTTGTCATTCAAGGGCAGAAATCAAATGCAGAAATTTGGCCCTCACTCTATTCAAATGTGTCTATGTTAAATCACGTTTTTAAGGACACAAGGTTTTGACCTAACTAAATTACTACTTTAATTATGAATACAAAATTTCTAATAAATGGTAACAATTCTTCCACCATTTGCTTTAGTTCTAATACTTGTATCATAGAAGGGTCCACATCATGAAGTCAAAAGCAATTTGACTTCTTGGATAATTTGTTTTCTGGCACTGTTTCTTCTACTCCTTTTACTTTTTTCTCATTATCTGGCATTCATTTGAAAGTACTCATCTCCATCAAGTCATCTTCTGGTAATTTCTCTGGTGTGGTCTATTAGCGCTTGAGTTTCTCCCAGATCTGTATCTTGAAACCCTTCATCTTACCCCACAACCTTTTTTGCCATCTCCATGGTCTCTTTATGATTTCCTCAGTTGGCTCTGTCATAAATCCTGTTAGGTCATGCCTAACACAACATCCGGACACAGTTTTAGTTTTCTCCCACAGGAATTTGTTGTTTGAGGCCTAGTGACTTTCACAGCTTTTTCCATAACAATGGAAATTTCATTGCTCTGATCCTTCCAGATTTTCATGATGTTTCTCTATCAGGGCTCTCTCTCCCATAGTGTTAACAATATGTAACAGGGGCCGGTAGAACACTTTGGCTCCTTCAATCTTGAACTCATAAGGTTCTGGGTGGTCAGGGGCATTTTCTAATATTGAAAGAATTTTGAAAGTCAGCCCCTTACTGACAAGATACCTCCTGACTTTAGGGACAAAGCACCAATGGAGCCAATCCAGAAAAAAGGTTCTTATTGTACAAAAGATTGGTAGCTGGTGCTCATCTTTTCCCTTCAAGCCTCCAGGATTAGTAGATTTATAATAAGGGCAGTCCTGAGCATAAACTTGACTAATATTTACATAAAACAGAGTTAGACTATCCCTTCATGACTTAAATCCTGGTACTCACTTCTCCTTTTTACTAATAAGTATCTTTTGTGTGTGTGTTTTTTTTCCCCCCAGAATAGGGTGTTTTTCATCAACATTAAAAACCTGTTTAGGCAGATGATCTTTCTGAATGATTTTCTTGATGGCATCTAGAAATTGCCTCTCAGACAGCAAAAGCTGCTTTTGTTAATCTTGACTGTTTTTTTAGACTTCTTTCCAAAAATATCAAACCATCCTTTGCTGGCATTAAGTTCTCCAGCTTTAGATCTTACACCTTCCTTGTGCTTTAAGTTTTTATATAATGACTTCGTTTTTTTCGCAAAACATAGCGGCCATAGGTGTTCTTTTCTTATCAATTATGCACTCATAAAAAACTGCAGTTTCAATAAGAAATAAAAAAAATATTTTACAATAAGTGCAAGGTTTGTGCCTGCTGACTTAATGTGCAGGAATAGCTTTGTTAATGTGCTTTTCTTTTCCTTATTTTTTTTTTTTACAATAGTCCTTACACTGGATTCATTTATCGTGACATGGTGGGTACTGCAGCTGTCAATCTACAGTGCATGTCAAGCAATTTAACTTTTTCTTGTAATGTCATGACTTTTCTCTGTTTCTTGGAAGCACTTCCAATATCTCTAGTGGCACTGTGTCTGAGTCCCATGGTATTATTTAGGGCTTACAGTATTGCACTAAACAATATGAAAAATACATGAGAACTGCAAGAGATCGGTTGTTACTGAGGTAGGCAATTTACTGGAGAGACAGACTCCTCATGCAGAGATAATTATCCTCAAGGCATTTTAATCAGATACTTGCAACACGTGAGCTCACTGCCATAGCAACAGGTGGCTATGAAATTATTACAGTAGTACAGTACACTACATCTAATTTTATGAAGTTATGATTTAATGCTGCATCACTACATTTATTTACATTTCTCTCAACTGTGAATGGCACCATGTGGGGTCTGTGTGTACTTGAAGTTTTGATCAATTTTAACTGTATAATAGATATGTGTGTATTTTATGAGAGTAAATGATAAAAAACTAGTATCTAATATATTTTTGTGCATTAATTACATACCTTTTTCTTAATTTTTTCAACATTTTTAAGTTACAAGGTTCATCTGTGAATTTTTTCAAATTGACATAAATCTCCAAAAACTTTTCCAATGTATTTATTGAAAAAATCTGCATGTAAGTCGACCTCAGTGCAAACCTGTGTTGTTCAAGCATCAGTTGTACTCCTATGGTAGTTACATAGCAGAGAATAACTCAAATATGAATAATCCATATGTCCAAAGACACAAACGTTCTGCTAAGATAGTCAAATTCAGCCAAATCCTAGGTCATGTCACTTTACTATTACCTCAGTTTAGACTAAATGAGTAAGACTGAGGAGTTAATTTCTTAGCAACTTACCACCTGAGGATACGTAAGCTAGGGTAGACATTGGTGCCAGCTAAAATCATCTGAGAATATTGTTGGTATGCTGTGACTCTACATCTTATGCTTTATCCTCCCACACTTTTTTCCCTCTTTCTCTTACCCTGTTCTCTCCTGCTGTGTTTTTATCTGTCTCTTTTTTATTATTCTTTATTAGAACCAAACTGGTGCCCATAAGTAACACACAACTGCTATATAAAGCTAAGTTAGAGCAAACAACATCTGCGATTATATTCAGACTAGATTTACATCTATAACTACTTAAGAATGATCCTAACCTCTGATTCTTTTTAGGATACAATTTTAATTATAAAAATAATATGGAAGAACTGTTTCAAGGAGGAAGGGGGCAGGCAAAGTGCTATGAATTTGAAACTGGAGATCATACATTTAGTTCTACCGTCAGTTCCCGATTTATTGAGCCAAGTTTCGGAAACTTAGTGAAGCCATGATAGCCATAAAGACCCAGAAGGGATGGAGCTTATTTCATGTGCCTTCCCTGGGCCCTCAGAGTTCCTGTTTACACCACTTGTGAACCGTGTGACCTAGGGCTTATAAACAGCTTTATAGCTTTACATGAGGATGTAATCAGGTCATATAACTACCCTTTTGGTATACTCTTCCAGTTTTTTCTCTTATAATTGTATATATAATAATAATAAGATGTTGATGATGATGATCACTGATATCCACTAAGTGTTTTCTATGTACCAAGCACTGTTCTTAACCCTTCACATGTTATTAACTCATTTAATCCTTTTCATCAACCTATGAGATGCAGGTATGTCTTACCACAGATGAGGAACCTAAAAAAAGAGTTTAGTAACTCACCTTTGTAAGTGATAAATATGGTATTTGAACTGACCGTCCAACCTTTTTCCTTTTTGATTAAAGACAATACAGCATACAGATTAAAAGATCAAATTCTGTACCCAAGTTGCTTGAGTACAAATCCTGGCTCTAGCACGTGCTAGTTTTGGGACCTCATGGGCAATTTATTCAACTACTCTTTGCCTCAGTTTTCTCATCTGTAAAATGGAGTTTGTTTTATATATTTGGAATTTATTATAGTACCCCCCCTCAGAGTTATTAAAAGGATTAAATGAATTAACATACCTAAATCATTTAGAATGGTGCCAGAAGAATCACTTACTATATTTTGACCATTATTTCTATATGTGTTTATTTATATAGCTGTGATTATATGTCTTTCAAAAATATAACATTACATATGAGCATTTCCACACATCATTAAATATTACAAACTATGATGTTAATGGCTATCTATAGTACTTGAAGGTTACTAGCAATCCCCAGATGAGTGCCAGGTAACAGAGATGGCTTGGCCAACCTTAGCTGGTTGTGGTCAAACCTGGAGGTTTAGGATATGGGTAGAAAAATAGCAGGGCAGAGTTGTGCAAAAGCTGGAGGTTAGAATATAGAGAAGAACAAGGACCATAATGTGTGAGCGCACAGGCCAATAGCAAAAAATAGATCATGCCAATGAGTCATTTTAGAAAAACAAGTGGTTGTTGAAAGTGGAATTCCAGTTGAAAGGTAAAACATGGAAAGCAGGGAACAGAAAATACGATTAAATAGAAATCTTGATTTAGAAATATTCTGTAATTACTCATTGCTGTAAGAATGTACAGTTAGACCAATCAGTGGGTTGTAGCTGTTGTTTTTAGCTTGTATGAGAGGATTTCTTTCAGGGTACATTAAGAGAATTATTAAAATATGTTATTTTCCTGCATGATTGAAAATTGTTTAATTCCATAATAGTAATGTATATATTTTTGATTTTTAAGTGACTCAATTGACAGTTGCTGAGTTGAATATAAGTGCAGTTGAAGCTGAGCTGCCAAAGAATTCTACATGTCACATATTTCTGGAATATAGAAAATGTGGATGCATATTCATATAGATTTTCACTTTCTGTATTTGTGATTAATTTTGAATCTCCAAAGAAATATTTAATGCTGTTTTGTGGGGAAGAATATTCTGTTTTCTTAAGTTTTCTTTTTACTCTAAAAAGCAAACCTTTATTTGACATTGTTGAAATAGAGACCACACAAGTCAGAACAGGCAAAGGCTATTTGTTTAGAGTCAGCCACTGTCACTTGAGATTGGCAAAAGTAGGGGAATTTAAAAGATTTTAGTGAAAAAAAGGAAAGGCTTCAAAGATGTTAAGATGTGTCCGGAAATCTGCAGGGTATGCCATGTGATTAGTTGGTTAGGGGAGGACAGTTGACTTTGGTAGATTCTAAGTTGGAAGGTGGTAGCAGACTAAAATGGGGAAGTGGCCAATCATTGGTTAAGTCCTGCTTGAGGCTGATTGCTGCAGAAGTTGTAGTTTGGCCTACAAGACTGGTTGCTACAGATTTTGGGTCAGAGTTATGTTTTGTGTTTGAGCTAGATATTGTCTGTTGTCCATTTGTATATTTAGTATCTCCACTTCTTTGACCCAAAAGAGAATGGCTTCTCCAAATCATCAGTCTTATTCGTATTTATCAAGGTTTTGTTTTCTTTTTAACCACACTGGAAACCAAACGAACATTAATAAAATTTATGCCAGTTTTTCAGAAATAAAGAAGAACAGAAAGTGTGAAATCACTTTTCAACTAAACTGTACTTAGGCCATTTTCTCCACTTATTCAGTACTTAGTCCTAAAAGGCTATACATTATAATGATTTAATATTAGGTATTTAATGTGATGAAAAATGCTCTAACATACTTTAATGCCCTGTGGATATTGAAATTAAAATTTTGATTAATGACTTAAATAGACTTTTTTCCAAATTATAATTATATGTTTCCTGCTTTGTTGTTTTAAAAAATAGTTGGGTAGGTATCCCTTTCATTCCACTTAAATGTCTCTAGTAATTATGTAAATCTTCAAGTTCATTACAATGAATTTAGATAAAGAGATTATTTTTTAAAAGGCTTTGGAAGTATTACAGCATGTGTTTCTAATTATCTCAAACCTTTGATTCACTGAACTGCTTTTTTTTTTGTATCCTTACCTGTTCTTCTTTTAGTGTCTGACTTTTCTCATAGTGCAGTTGTAAAAAGAACCTTCGACTTTAAATTTCAACTGCAAACAACTGGATTTTGTTTTAAAGTAAATAAACCATAGAGATGTTGCCTTGGGTAGTTCACAGTAGAAAACCTTTTGGGAAGAGTCATTGTGGTAAGGACAGAATTATTGCAATAGTCTTAAGCCCTTGGGGTTCTCTATACTGCAAAAGCTAAAAGAGGGAGGAGAGAGGCCTTCATTAATCAGCAGATGGAATTCCATTTAAATGAACCTAGAGGGACCCCAGAATTGCTACATTAGAGCTAAGTCTTTTCCAGTTGGAAGCCAGATTCTGCCAAAAGGTACGAAGATAGAATTTCTCTTTTTTTATTATTACAGACAAATCTGTATCTGGAAGCAAAGGGGCATATTTTTTCTCATTCTAAAGTAGTAAAGGCAATAACTGGGTTTGACGTTCTGCCACCATTGTTTTTGGATCCAGTATAAGAGTATATTAATAAAATTTAGCTTTTTAATATTAGAAGAAAGTGCAGGGAAAACTCTCGAGGGAATATGAGTTTTTTGCATCAGATGGGGGCATTTGGCTAACAGCTAGAGGGATGGAATGGTATTGGGCCCTCCTTTTGGATAATTTAATCCCGTTAAAAGTAAATAAATAAATTAAATCTTATTACCTTGTTACCTCTCTTAAATCCTGGCTCCATTGAACATGACCTTACAGAGGTAATTGAACGAGGACTTTATAGCCTCCTAGATGTGCGGAACAACCCCACTCATTTGATAGATTGGATTCTGGTGTTGAAGGAAATACTTGTGTTGAAAACAAAATTGAAAATTGGTTAGACAATTATTTGGGTGGGTCTTCAGTGGGCAGGAGTATTAACTCAAGGGACATTGGCTCAAAGGCCTGAAGTAGGGGTCTCAAATAAAGCTTTGGAGGTGTCAGAAAGGAAAAAATTTGAACAAGTATACTGACTTTAAGTTTACTTATCTTGTTTTAGATGCATTTGGAAATGTATGGAATGAATGGGGACTGCTGACAGCAAATAACAAAGAGATGAAACATACATCAAAAATTTTAAGATTACTAGAGGTAGTATAAAAACCTGTTAATGTGACCATCATCCACTACCAAGGACATCAAAAGGGAATGGATACAGTCTCACAAGGCAATCAGCTGGCTAATAAAGAGCTCCTGCTCACCAGGAGATTATAGAGCCTGTAATTCCACAAATAAACCTAACAGAACATCAACCTGAATATGATAAAGAAGATGAGGGACAAACAACACAGAAGGTGTACCATACCTGACACCACAACATTGCTAAAAGATGAGTGAGGAAGGGCATGCCTAGATTCCCAATAGACTCCTGTCAGCCTTCATCACATGGGGACTGCCACTTTGACTTACACAGATGCCTGTTTGCAAATTATATAAATATCTGCTGGTTTCAGTGGATCCTTTTTCAGGGTGGGTGAAGATTTTCTTGACCTGAACAGAAAATTCTCATGAAATGGTAAAATGTTTACTCTGGGAAATAATTCCTTGCCATGGATAACCAAAAAAAACAAAAAAACAAACAAACAAACAAAAAAAAACTACAGAGTAATAATGGATCCACCTTCATAGAAAAAAATCATCCAGATTGGTAAGTAAACATCTGCATGTCACATAGAGATTGCGTTCAGCATAGAGACCTTAGTCTTCAGGAAATGTAGAGAAAATAAACCATACATTAAAGAAAATTACAGCTAAACTCTGACAAGAGAATCATTGAGCTCAGATTTTGCCTTTAGCACTGCTCCAAATCTGAGTAGCACCCAGAAGTGGGCTAAGTATAAGACCTTATTAAGTAATATCTGAAAAACCTTTCCAGAAATCTCCAATCCAACTTTCTTCTCAGCAGGAGACTGAAATACATATCCAAATGTATTGACATCTTTTGCATGAAGTTTTGGCTATTGTTTAAAAATTTGCCTCTCCAATGGGTTCTGTTTCTCTTACATAAAACCTAGAACTTTCCCAGATGAAACATTGATTTTTGCTCTGGACATGAAACAAACAGCTTCATGATAAGTGGACAGGACTGTGGGAAGTTCCCCCCCAAATACCAATAATGGTCAAGATCACAAAAAAAAAAAAAGTATATACTAAAAGGTGTAAGTGGTGGTGTTTACAGACCAGATCAGTGGGGAGAAGAGAAGTTTAGGTCAAGTTTATTGAAAGGGGAAAGTGAGTTACCCTCCTGGTCAGGGCAAAGATGGCGTCTGCTAGGGGGAGCATTTAGAGATCCCTTTTATTGGGACTATATGGGGTGGGAAAAATGTACAACTTGCCCAAAGGCTTTTGGTGAGTTATGGTTCTTTGGTGAAAAATTTGGGTTTGGGGATAATTTCCTTGTGTTCTTTGTCTTAGGAGGAGAGTAATGGGGGATGGTTTGTGTAGGGCTGTGCCAGACCTCTCCAGAATAGGTTAAGAATAGGTTAAAATGGGTGATAAGGATGGTAGTTAGTCTTCTGAAATTGCTTCCAGCTGAACAGAGCCATAGTGTCCTCTGTGTGATGAGTCAGGTGTTGGTAGTTTGGTGTTGGGGTAGTTTGGGAGAGGGTGTGGATAGTAGAAATTGGGTAGCAACTGTGGCTGACAACATTTTTGCCCTGTCTTGAATAAATGGGATGACACAAGGGGTAATGGTTAACAACAGGAGGATTGAGGTGAGATGGCTCAAAAGAGGTAAGATCCAGCATCTCCATGAACTGTCATACCAGGGTCCCTCATTTTGAGATTACAGCTGGGTAGCTTGTTCCTGGAGTCAGGTGATGACTTCTTGGACCAGACAAGACTTGCTGGTGTAGAAAAAGCAGACTTCCTGAAAGAAAGTGCAAAAATCCCCTTCCCCTGCTGTTAGAAGACCTTAGCCTCTACAATTTTGGACAACCACTGTCACCAGGGAGTCAGTCCACTGGACCTTTATGAGTTGTAACTGATTAGAGACTTTCTGGAGACTTTTGGCCAGCTCAGTGGACATTAGTTAGACTGGTGGGTAGCAATCCCTTGGCTTGCAAGCCCAGTGGAAATCCACGTCATTATGTCCAGCCGCACTAGGAGAGGGATTAATTGGTTGGCATGCTTAGCTCTAAGTAAGGTATGAAGGGGACTGGAATTTGTTGATTGCCTGGGAGGAGAGATATATTAAGGCAAAGTAGGATAAAAGTGGAGAGGTGCCACTCCAGTTTGCTGGGAGACATAGATAGGTAGATGTTCTGCATAGGAAAAAGATGCCAGTCTCATTGACACAAGTGCAAAGTTGAAGGAAAGGAGCAGTTCTAGAGTTCCAGTATATTTTTCTGAGGCCCTTCCATTTATTTCTTTGTTTATTTATTTATTTTTGTTTTATTAAATCATGACTGTGTACCTTAATGCATTTATGGGGTACAATGTTCTGAATTGATAAACAGTGTGGAATGCTTACATGAAATTGATTAATGTAACCATCACCTCACTTGCTTATTTGTTGTGGCAAGACATTTATACTTTATTCTTAATAGTTTTGAAATGTACCATCCATCGTATTATGCACATTATGTGAGGCCTCATCAAGTACCTCTTCCTGGCCTTTCTCCTCTCCTCCCATCCTCTCTCCTTCCTTTTCACTCTTTTTTTCTGGACTGTAGTTATGTTTTATCTTTCATATGAATGTGTAGGTGACTATATGTTGATTTCATAGTAGAATTGAGTACATTAGATACTTTTTATTCCATCCTTGAGATACTTTACTAAGAAGAATATGTTCTAGCTCTGTCCAGGTATATGTAAAAGATGTAAAGACTCCATATATTTATGGCTTCATAGTATTCCATATTACACATATACCACAATTTGTTGATCCATTCATGAGTCAATGGGCATTAGGGCTGCTTCTGTGTCTTCACTATTATAAATGGTGCTGCAATAAATGTTCTGGTGCAGTTGTCTTTGTTGTAAAATGATTTTTGATCATCTAGGTATATACCTAGTAAAGGAATTGAAGGATCTAATGGTAGGTCTACTTTTACTCCCTTGATTATTCTCCAAACTTGTTTCTAAAAGGGCAGTAAAAATTGGACAATTTCTGATTAGGAAAGGAATACAGATGAGAGAAAGGATGTGGGGTTTACATCCTTTTCATCATCCCCTATTGCCTTTTATATGTAAGAATTTTGGCATCTCACAGCTACTTTGTAAGCCTCAAATTCCTCAGCAGCAAATTAAATGCAATAATCTTTATTTCCAAAGTTACACAATGATTTTATATTATGATGTCATGAACAAGTTAAATAGTGGTTTCCAATGAAAATACAAGTCATATATACATAAATTGCATGTAAAAAGTTAATTGTAAATGGGCATTCCTAGAATTCATAATTAACCTGATATTACAAATTGCGTGACCTTGTGTATGATAGAAAATATATTTCTATTTAAATAGTTCATCTGTGGACTTGTGATAATTTAAGTTAGAGGCTAGTTGAGGAGATACCATCAAATGAATAGTTTAGAACACTATTTACTATTTAGCAGGGATTCCAACAGTATAAACTTTAAAGCCAATATTTATTAAAAAATCAATATGTCAGTGTATTATTGTTGTACCTGTTGCAGGCTGTAAAGATAGACTCAGACCTGCACAGGGGACCACTGCTCTCAAAGGCAGGTGGCCCCATAGTGGAAGGCAGGTTGTCTTTTATATCTTTTTAATGCCACGTGGTAAGTAAGCTAGTAGAGAGGCAGAATATTGTGGTTAGCTCAGGGTGGGGCTACAGCTTGAGAAAGCTTGAGAAACATAGCTTGAGTAAGTATCTACTATTGTTTGTTCACTGGAAACTACAGCTTGAGAAACACAGCTTGAGTAAGTTTTCACTATTGTTTGTTCACTGGGAACTAGGGGGGTTTTCAGGAACTTGGGGACTCTCCATGCTTTCTCATTCTGAAGCCATTTCTCAGAATCTACTGTGGGGGTGGAGATGGGGCTGGGGGATTGAGCTTTGGGAGCTAACAGAGCCATTTCTTGGAATATATCTGTGGGGGTTTGGGGAGCTAACAGGCTTTCACATTCACCACTGGTCTTTTTGAGAGAATCATACTCTTGATTCATATGAATCACTAGGAAGGGGCTGATAGTGGATGTGTATTACCATTAGTTTTATGGTTCAGAGTCTTTGTTGTATGAATGCTATGAGGTGATTGAAGATTATGGGGCCACAGATAACTCCAATTAGAAGAAGCAGGAGTGGTCCAACTATAGCTGATAAGAGGGTGGTTAACCATGGGGACCAGTTTAATGGTTCATACCAATTATTATTTTCTTTCTTTAGCTCCTCCTGCTCACACAGACTCTTTCTGACTAGGGCTAAGCTGTCTTTTATGACTCCAGAGTGGTTGGCATAAAAACAACATATTTCCTTTAGGGCCACACAAAGTCCCCCTTGTTTTAGAAATAGTAAATCTAAACCCCTTCTGTTTTGGAGAACTACCTCTGCTAGTGAGTTTAAAGATTTCTCTAAGTGGGCAACAGAAGTTTCTAGGTTTTGGAAATCTGAATCAATTTGAGTTGTGAGTGCCTTGAAACTTGGGCTAAGGGGCCCAGTTCACCAGGGCTGTGGTGCTCAAGGTGTGGTGCCTGCTAATCCTATGCCTACAAGTAGGATTACTAAAATGGGGGCTCTAGTTTGTCTTTGTAAGCCATAGAGATGTTCTTGTCCCCATTCTCCAGGGTAGATGTAGATTTGAGGAATGATATGGGTCAGGACACAGACTTAGGGGGTGTTGCATATGATTAGGGAATTAACACAAGGAGTTAAATTAATGGAGCATGCGAACCAAGTTCCTCTGGGAGCTACTAAGTAATAAAGGGCCTGGGGGTGGGTGGAGTTGGAGACTTGGATGACCTTTAAGCAGTTATCCTGGTAAGCGGAGTTTCCTAAGGGGCAGCCTGGGGATACACAGTCCTTGTATTTGTAGAACTCCTAAAGTCAAGGTGGGTGTGGGGCTCCATGTACATACGATGCTGTTTCACTGTAAAGCATTGGATAAAGCATTTAATATCTGGGTTGAGGAGGATCCAAGGGTCGCATTTGTAGCTACTCCTACATAGTATGGTGGGGCCAGGTTTAACCAGAGCCAGTAATCATTTGTTAGATCAGCATTTGTGGTATTTGAAAATGTAAACACTGAATATAGAAGAATAAGTATAGGGGATGCAGATGAAGATGTGTTTGTGGCAGTGACAGGAGATGGTGTTTTGTCTGGGATGGTGGGGGTTGGGGCTGGTGGGGGACCCCGGTGGGGCTCTGGATTAAGGATGAGATTTGGGCCTATTGGCTTAACAGGAAGTGGCTGGGGGGTTTCTGAATGGTAAACAAAAGACCAAGGTCCTTTCCACTGACATATAGTCTGATTCCCCATGTTAAGCCTGTCCTCCATTCTTCTTTCCATCAGTCTTTTATAAACAGCTTGATAGGATTACAGCTACTGCTTTGGGTACAGGTGCCTGGACCATCTCTGCACAATTCTATCTGTGCATCTTTGGTTATTCCCCATGATGCTAAAGTTTCACAGCCCCAGTTTTTACAATAGCAGTCCCCTGCCTCCCCACAAGATTGCCTGTTAGAACTTACAGTCACAGGGCATAGATAAAAGTCAATATTTCTGAGTATTTTTTCAGACTGCAGACCTATACAGTCCCACAGTTGTCCATACCTTGATGATGTTCTTCTCCAGCTATTCCGGATGAGGCACAAAGGTCAAAACAGAAGGCTGGTTGAGTGTCTGTTGCTGAAATACAGTGACTGCATTGAGGTCACCACAACAGGCACCCACCCAGCCTTCTGCTTTGACCTTTGTGCCCCATCGGCAACTGCTGGAGAAGAACATCAGTCTATTTGCTGAGATGGGGAAAATACAGGTGTTTTGAGATGAGTTGGCTGAGTTTTGTGGCTCCTATGTGGGTTCCCTGGTGTAGCTGGTCAACAAGTTGTCCTCCTAATGACTCTGTGAGGAAGGGCTGTTCATCTGGGCAAATGAACCAGTCTTGGGGACCTGTTAGGCAATCCAGGTGTTTACTTTATTCTTGATCTGTTTCAGAGTAGACTGGTGATGGTGGAAACAAGTGGTCCAGTAAGACTGGAAGAATATGGGCAGGCCCCACTGGTCTTAGGGCAGCTGCCTTGGCCATTTGATCGGCCAGTGTATTCCCCTTTGTGACTGGTGGGTCCGTTCTTTGTGTCTGTGGCAATGGATGATGGTGAGTCATTTTGGCAGCCAGATAGCTCCCAGTAGGGCCAAGATCTCTTCTTTGTTTTTGATATATTTTCCACCATGGACATAGGCAGTGGCAAACGTGTACCAGCTGTCTGTGTATATGTTGGCTGGTTTTCTTTCAGCTAATCGAAAGGCTTGTGTAACGGTGATAAGCTCTGTCCTTTGAGCTGAAGTCCTGCATCCCAATGCCTGTTCCCAAAGGATCTTTGTGAGAGAAGTAACTGCTGCCCCAGCTACCCATTTACCTCCATGGACATAACTTCTGTTGTCTGTGAACAGATCAAAGTCAGCTGTCTGGAGGGTTGTGTTTTTTAAGTCTGGTTGCAGGCAAGAAAGTGTATCCAGTGTGTCCAAGCAATCATGAATGTGCTGTGTCAGGTTGTCGTCTGGTAGGAGGATGGCTGGGTTTAAGATGGCTGTCTTGATGAATGTTATTCAGGGTGCCAAGAAGCATTACTGGTACTGAATGACATGGGAGTTGGAGATCCGTCCATCAGGGGGACTTCCAAGGAGAGTTTCCATGGTGTGGCCTCTGATGACCTGCAGGTCCTATCCCATGGTTAGTTTCTTTGCTTCTTTGACTAGCACAGCCATAGCAGCCATGGCCTGCATGCAACCAGGCCATCCAGAGGTGACTGGATCTAGACGCTTGGAGAGGTAAGCAACAGGTCTCTTCCAGGGGCCTCGGGTTTGGGCAAGGACTCCTTTTGCCACATCCTTGGTCTCAGCTATGAAGAATTGGAAGGGCTTGGTGATGTCGGGCAGGGTTAGGGCAGGCATGGAAGCGAGGGTATGTTTTAGATGGCTAAAGGCGTCTTATTCAGCCTGTCCCCTTTTGAGGGGCTTGTCGCCTCCCCCATGCTGGCATACAGGGGCTTGGCTATTTCTGCAAAGCCCAGGATACACAAATGATAGTATCCAACTGCCCCCAGGAATTCACATACTTGCTTCTTGGTAACCAGTGAAGGGATACAGAGGATGGCTTCAATTCTGCTCTTAGAAAGGGCACGTTGCAGCTCCTTGTAGTTCACACCCCAGATATGTTGCGAACATGGTACACAGTTTTGCTTTTTTGGCAGAGATGCAATATTGGCCAACGTTGGGCCCAGGTGGGAGGCTGAGGGCAAGGATCTCGCTGGGGCCTCCAGCTGTTGTACCCATCTGCAGCCTGTAAAGATAGACTCAGACCCCACTCAGGTAAAAATCAACTGGTGATTTATTATACCTGCACAGGGGACCACTGCTCTCAAAGACAGGTGGCTCTGTAGTGGAAGGCAGGTTGACTTTTATACCTTTTTAGGGCCACGTGGCAAGCAATCTAGTACAGAAGCAGAATATTGCAGTTAGCTCAGGGTGTTGTTACAGCTTGAGAAACACAACTTGAGTAAGTTTCTACTATTGTTTGTTCACTGGGAACTAGGTTTTTGGGAACTTGGGGACTCTCCATGCTTTCTTGTTCTGAAACCATTTCTCATAATCTACGGTGGGGAGTGGACTGGGGAACTGAGCTTTGGGAGCTAACAGAGCTGTTTCTCAGAATCTACCTGGTGGGGACTGGGGTTTGGGGAACTAACAGGCTTTTACCTTATTAGCAGACAGTATATTATTGAACATATAGACTTTGCAGGTATAAAAAGCCAAAAAAGGAACAGGACAATATTAGGTTGCATTCCCACCAGCAGTGTAGAAGTGTTCCCTTCTCTCTGCATCCATGCCAACAACTGTAGTTTTGAGACTTTTGTAATGTGGGCTAACCTTACTGGAGTTAGATGATATCTCAAAGTGGTTTTGATTTGCATTTATCTGATGATTAAAGATGATGAGCATTTTTTCTTTTCTTTTTTTTTTTTTTTTTTCAGTTTTGGCTAGGGCTGGGCTTGAACCAATCACCCTGGGTGTATGGGGCTGACTCCCTACTCCTTGATCCACAGGTGCTGCCCTAATGAGCATTTTTTCATGTGTTTGTAGGCCGTGAGCCTGTCTTCTTCAGAGAAGCTTCTGCTCAAGTCTCTTGTTCACATAGAAAGGGGATTATTTGTTATTTTCTTATTGATTAATTTGATTTTTCTGTTGATTCTGGTTATCAGACCTTTGTCATAAACATAACCTTCAAAAATCTTCTCCCATTCTGATGGCTGTCTGTTTGCTTTACTTACTATGCTCTTGGCTGTGCAAAAACTTTTTAGTTTGATCAGATCCTAATATATTTTTGGTGTTGATTCAATCGCCAGGGGGGTCCTCCTCATAAAATATTTTCCCAGGTCAATTTCTTCAAGCATTTTCTCTACATTCTCTTTTAGTATTTTTATAGTTTTATGTCTTAAGTTTAAATCTTTTATTCAGTGAGAATCAATTGTTAATGGTGAAAGATGAGTGTCCAATTTCAGTCTTCTACAGTTTGCCAGCCAGTACACCCAGCACTATTTGTAAAATGTGGAGTCTTTCCCCACTGAAGGTTTCTGATAGGCTTACCAAAGATCACATGTGCTAGAATTGCTTTAGTGATAGATTGTATGGGGGGTGGCTAATAGAGCATGTCTCAAGGAAAAGGTGCCACTTTGTTTGTTCTAGGTGGTAAGAAAGTTTGCCAATGGGTACGTGAATAAAGGGGTATGAGGTTTGAGTTTCCAAAGAGCTGTTAATAGAGGGAAGAAGTGAAGACTGACATAAGGCCTTCCATGACAAAAAAGGAAGTTCCACTTTTGGGTGCATGGACCAGTGTGAGTGGGAAGAGAGCTATAGTAGTATGGCTGGATGAAGCCTGGGATAGCTCCATGTAGGGTTGAAAGGGAAGGGGCAATGGTGAGAATGACATTAGATAATGTCAATCTGAGTGTTCCTATTGGGTTTACTTGTAGCTTGGTCTCTGAATGTGGAAGGAAACTGATAGGGAAGAGAGATTACCTTATCTATGCCCATCAATAGCCCTTTGGGGAAGTTAGGTGTTCTAAGGTTTGGGTATATACTACATGAGAAGGTTTATAGTCTGTGTGTGATATTTACAGAGAATAAATTATATCACTTTTGAGATCTAGAACCAAGTTTGAAGGAACTTGGTTAGCTTAGCTGACATAGAGGTGGTAAGAAGGACAGTGTATGATCCTTTCTGTGATGAAGAGAGCCCCCTTGGGGCATTTTGGTGAGTTTTCCTTTTTAAGGTTGGATATAGCTGTGTTTATTGATATTTGAATTAGAATAGGAATACATTAAGAAGATAAAATATCTCTGTGATGTCTATAATATGATGTAAGCTTTACATCAGTAAAATTTTATACATATAATAATGACCCAAACAATAGCTCTTTAGGCAAATGTCCCCAAAACTATTTTATTCACAGGCTTTATCTTCATGTAAGCTTGTTACAGTTTCTTTAAAATATAAATATGTTTTTCATATTGAGGGAATTGAGAAATTTATGTAAGCACTACAATTAAAAAATTACCTTGCATGTGCAATTACACGAATGGTATGATCAAAAAATTGTGGTATATGTATACCGTGGAATACTATTCAGTCATAAAAAAGATGGAGACTTTACATCTTTTATGTTTACATTAATGGAGTTGAAATACATTATTCTTAGTAAAGCATCACAAGGATAAAAAAATATATCCAATGTACTTGAGCACATTTTTCAAAGTAACTTTTCTCTGGTTTTAAGTGAGGATGTTACTTCCTCCAGTCATGCAGGGGCAAGGGGAGGTCAACATATTTCTAGAGAATATTTTTTAAAGTGTGAAGAGGTGGTCCCCATGTGGCAAGACAGGTGGACATCAGTTTAAAATGGCTTAGAAGGGAATATTTTCTGGGTAGGGCCTGTAAACATATTAGAACTAGGGGAAAAGTTGGGGCCATGGGAGGTGATGTTCTGTTGTAAGTTTAGTTAGTTTTAATTTTAGGAGATGATTAGCTTTCACTACCTTTCCAGAGGACTGAGGACAGAAGGGAATGTGAAGATTCTAAGCAATGAACAGGCCCATTGTCTGACCTAAGGGAGGTGAACATGCCTAAGTGGGAAATAATTTCTGTCACTGAGATCTAGATTGTGTCTCAAGGCTTTCTGAAGTGAGAACGAAGGCTTTGATGCACCCTGAAAAGGTGGCTATGAAAGTGAGGAAGATTTTTATCTTTTTTACAGGAGGCATGTGGGTATAAACTATTTTCCAGTCTTGGGATGGGAGTTGACCTCTACCCTGATGTAGTTGGGAGAGAGAAGAGGTGAGATCCCCTTAAGGGGAAATGGTAGCATAGATGGTACAGGAGGAGACCTATTTTAGAAGAAAATGGAGATTAGGCCATGGAATTGGAGTTCAGAAAAAGGTTTTGAGGGTTGCTGGGCCTACATGAAAAAGATTTTGGAGTTGTCTGTTTGTGTGGTTTGGGTTGTGAGGAAGAGAAATTGGTTTTCTTTTGTGAACCAGCCTTTTTGTGTAGGGAGGGCTTTTTATTTATTTATTTATTTATTTATTTATTTATTTATTTATTTATAATCAACTATTCCCACTTAAGAGTATTGGGGCATGATCAAGGTGAAAAGGTGGAAGAGAAATTCGGGGGGTTATTGAGTGAGGGTAACTTGACTTGTGGTAGCATTAGCATGATAGTTGCCCTGAGAAAAAGGGTTGGATGGCAATTTGTGACCTTTACAGTGAATGACTGCAATACTGGTAGGCTGTAGAACTGCCTGGAGGTGTTGGTGTATTTGAGGGACATTGGTTATGGGGAGCCCTGTGTGGTGATAAAACCTCTTTCAGCCCAGATAACTGCATGATGGTGTAAGATGTGTTAAGTGTATTTCGAATCAGCATATATATAGGTTGTTTTGTTTCCTGGTGAGTTGTAAAGGTGTGCTGAGGGCAGCATTTGGGGAAGAGGTTCCTAGGGAAAGAGGTTTGGCCTCAGTGATAGTGGATGACATTGTGGTTGTGTAGTAAGCCTTCCTCACTTGAATGTATGGATTATGAGTGTGGTAGTGGAAGTAAAGAGGCTGAGTTTAAGCCAGTAGGGGGTCCTAAAGAAATGGAGGATTTTGTGATGAAGATTAAATGACATTCCTGTGTCCTTGACAGGAAGAGAAGTCCCAGGACTCAGGTGGTCACAATATCTTGGAGGTTATGGGAGGAGTGAACAGTGATGGGTTTATCCAAAGTTAGTTTTAATCCCCCCCTTGTTAGGAAGGCAGTAGTTGCTAGAACATGGAGGCAGGTAGCCCAACCTTTAACCGTGGTAGCCAGGTATTAAGAGAGTACCTGGTTGGAAGGATGATCTCTGTAGTGTTCTATACCCCAGATTTTGTTTTTCCCTGGTATAGAGGGTGAAGGGGTGGGTTGGATTGGGCTGGGTGTGATCTGGGCCCAAAGGGTGGCTATCTTAAGTTTACAGAAAGGGGTGACAATGATGTGTGAAGGGTTTAAGACGTCTTGTACGTTACCCTTGCAGCCCAGTAAAAGCACTGCAATAGGAGAAAAAATCAGGCTGAATACTATTCCATGCATAATACAATTTTTTAATTTACATGTAAAAATAATCAATATATCATATGTCAAATTAAACAAAAATGAAAGAGAAAGGGCACAAATAATTCCCACCGAATATAAAAAAGAAGCCATTAAAACTCATACAACAAAAATTCAAAATAACATACATGAACACTACAAAAACATGTATGTGAACAAAGTAGAAAACCTAGAGGGAATAGATACATTCCTTGAAACACACAACCTTCAAAGCCTGACTCAGGAAGAAAGAAAAACCATGAACAGATCAAGGTTAAGCAGTGACACTGAAGCAGTGATAAAAAAATCTCCGAATCCTCTTGTACACACACACACACACACACACACACAAATCCCTAAACCAGATAGATTCACAGTAAAATTTTACCACACCTAAAAATAACTGGTTCCTATCAGATAGAAACTACTTAATAACATAAAAAATGAGGGAATTCTCCCTACCTCCTTCCATGAAGCCAGTATTAACCCTGACAAGAAAGTCAGTTAAAAGCAACAACAAAGAACAAAACTGCAGACTAAGAAACAAAACTTCATCCCTTATGAACATACATGCAAAATTCTCAGCAAAATACTAGCAAACCAAATTCATCATCACATCAAAAGATAATCCACACCTTATTAACTGGGTTTCACCCCAAGGATGCAAGGATGATTTAAAATGCACAGATCAATAAATGTGATTCACTACATGAATAGAAACAAAAACAGACAACATAATCATCTCAATTGATGGAGAAATAGAATTTGATAAGATCCAGCACCTTTCATGATAAAAATCTTCAACAAAGTAGGCATAGAAATACCTCAAAATTATAAATGTTATATTTGACAAACATACATCCAACATTATCTGAACTGGGGAAAATATGAAAACATTCTACCTGAGAGATGGAATAAGACAAGGGTGTCCACTGTCACCACTTCTATTCCCCATAATACTAGGAGCTGCAGACAGAGAAATCAGGCGAGAAGAAAACTAAGGGCATCTACACTGGGAAAGAGGAGGTCAAACTACTCCTGTTTGCTGATGATATGGTATTGTATCTAGAATAGCCTGAAGACTCCTGAAATTGATAAATTATTTCAGCAGAATCTCAGGTTATGAAGCCAATAGACAAATTATTTACATTTCTGTATACTGATATCAGTGAAGTGGACAGTCAAATCAAGAACTCAATGCCATTCACAACTGCTACATAAAAAAAGAAAGATAACCTGCTGGGCACAGTGGCTCATGACTATAATCGTAGCATTATGGGAGGCCAAGTGGATTGCTTGAGCTCAGGGGTGCAAGACCAGCCTGAGCAAGACTGAGACCCTTGTCTCCACTAAAAATAATAATGAAAGTACTGCCCAGGTGTTGTGGTGGGCTCCTGCACTTCCAGCTACTTGGGAGGCTGAGACAGGGGTAGGGGGAGATTGCTGGAACCCAGGGGTCTGAATACCAAAATTCCTGAATTCCAAAACCCCCCAAAATCTAATTAACCAAAAAAATCTTAAGTAAAAAGAACAAATCTGGTGGCATCACATTACCTGACTTCAAATTACACCACAAGTCTGTAGTAATCAACTCTGCATGGCATTGTATATGAAAGTAGAGAGACATAGAACAAAGAAGCAGAATAGAGAAACTATAAATTAAACTAGCTACCTGAAACCAAATGATCTCTGACAAAGTAGACAACAACATACACTGTAGGAAGAAAGCCCTACTCAATAAATGGTTCTAGGAAAACTGGACAGCCACATGCATAAGACAGAAACAAGACCCATATCTCTCAGCATATACAAACATTAATTCAAGATGGATTCTCAAGACTTAAGTATAAATCATGAAACTATACAAAAATTATACATTAAAATTCAGGAAAAAAACCAAAAAAATTATGACTAAGACCCCATGGGCAAATATGTATAGCAAAAATAAAAATAAATAAATTAAGTTTTATTAAACTAAAAAGCTTCTGGGTGGAGGATGGTGGCTCACACCTCTAATCTAGCATTCTGGGAGGCTGAGGCAGACAGATTGCCTGACGTCTGAGCTTGAGACTAACCTGAGCTAGAGTGAGAACCCATCTGTAAAAGTAGTCGGGCATTGTGTCAGACACCTGTAGTCCTAGCTACTTGGGAGACTGAGGCAGGAAAATCACTTTAGCCCAAGAATTTGAGGTTGCTATGAGCTATGATACCACAGTACTCTACTGAGGGAGACAAAGTGAGGCTGTCTCAAAAAAAAAAAAAATCAAGAGACATACTTCACAAAGGTTAAAGACATACACTTATGTGGAATAATTCCGTTTGTAAAGATACAATGCGTAAGGTACAATTTTATTTGTATGACACATTGGAAAAAGGTGAAATTATAGATATATTAAAAAATATTAGTTGTTACTAGAGGCTTTAGAGAGGAAGGTTAAATAAGCAGAATACAAAAGATTTTTTGTTCATTTTAATTATCCCCTATGATATTGTGTGTAAGATACTATTTTTCCCAATCCTGCAGAATTTCGCATCACGAAAAGTGAACACACTAGCACGCAAATAAAAACTGTTATTTGTAGGGTAGGAGATCTAAGGAAGCAATGCAGAATAAATAGTATAACTATATGAAAATACAGTAAAACCTCTGTAATTTGACCACTCAAGGGGACTGTAATAAACTGGTCAACATACACAAGTGGTTAACATAAAGAACAAGGTCTACTATTCAGATACACACATATGGTGTGTAGGTTCACTTAAGAATGTGGTCAATAGGCTCGGCACCTGTGGCTCAACCGGCTAAGGCGCCAGCCACGTACACCTGAGCTGGTGGGTTCGAATCCAGCCCTGGCCTTTCAAAGAACAATGATGGCTGCAACCAAAAAATGGCCGGGCATTGTGACGGGCACCTGTAGTCCCAGCTACTTGGGAGGTGGAGGCAAGAGACTCGCTTGAGCCCAGGAATTGGAGGTTGCTGTGAGCTGTGATGCCATTGCACTCTATCCAGGGTGACAGCTTGAAGCTCTATCACAAAAAAAAAAAAAAAAAAAAAAAGAATGTGGTCAATTATGGAGTCCTACTACATATGAAAAAAAGAACCCACTGAAGGTATTTGGGGGCCTAATGAAGCTGCACAACTCTTTCTCCTTCGCCATCTGCCCTTCACCCTTCTCCTCATCCTCTTCTCTTAAAACAAAAGACATAGTGAGACACACCCCCAAAGAAGTTCACACCTGAGGATCCTAACTTTTTAGGCAAGCTGTGGATTTGCCCCTGTCCCATAGCCCCATATCAAAGGGGTCTTTCACTGTCCCCAGGTTCAGATGCCACCTTTACACTGCCTAAGTTGGTCACTCTTCCCTTTCAATAAACCTGGCTTAAACATCTCTGCTCCAGTCTCATCTCCTGTTGACATCATTTGCAGCTTTCATATGAGGCCTGAAACCTGAAACTGGTGCCTAACATGTGGCTGGATGCCAGTCTCCCTACTAACCTCATTTTCTCAGAACCTAGTCTAGTTGTGCCTAGACTCAACTCCACTGACATGCATGTTGGAGAATGAGGATTTGACACCAACTGCCATTTATGGGTGAGTAAGGTCCCTAAATAGATCCAAATAGAATGTCCCTGGGCTCACTCTTTGGCTCACTCCATGATGCTATGTCCTCACACACCCCTGACTTCTTCATTCATTCACACCTAATTAGAGAGTTTTGTCCCAGCTTTGTGCTCTCTTCAGGGGGTCCCAGGGACCTCAAGTCATTTTGTTTTTAACTTCAAGGCCAGCTTTGGATCCTAATTTAAGTTTTTATTATCCCAGGGAACACAAGTTGTCTGAGTAAAAATAGCAATGCTTGACCTTTCTCAGTCTTTCTTTATTTTTAGCTCCTCCATGTCTTGGATCTTGGGAAACAAGGAACGCCTTCTTTCCCACCCAGGTAGGGGAAGGACAACTGAGACATGGGAGCTGGACCTTCCACCCCCTCAAAAGAGACACT
This sequence comes from Arctocebus calabarensis, assembly GCA_963573935.1. Taxonomy (NCBI): domain Eukaryota; kingdom Metazoa; phylum Chordata; class Mammalia; order Primates; family Lorisidae; genus Arctocebus; species Arctocebus calabarensis. Next base: position 26,695 of record CAUYON010144722.1, read on the forward strand.
CTAGGGTGTCTCCTTCAGCCTCAGGGAAAATTAGAAAGTGAGACCTTTAATTTCAATATCTTAAATAAGTTAAATAATTTCCTCCAAAAAGGAAATGACAGACGGAATGAAATCCCTTATCTTCAGGCCCATCACTCCCTCTGCTCTTAACTCTCCCTATACAAATTGTTGCTAGATCGCCTCCTCCCTATATTTCCTCCTCCAGGGATTCCTACAGCTCCTACTACTCCTAACGTTTCCTGGAACCTCAAGGCCCTTCACTTTGTCTCATCCACCCCTGGACTTCTCATGGCTTTCTCTCCACTTTCAAGAGCCACATGACTCCCTCAAGCACATGTGGTTCTGTAGGCACTAGACACAGAACCATGGGACTGCAGTCCTTGAGGCTCTCCTGGCAGTGATGAGGGAAGACATTTGCAGTCCATAGGCTGCAGCTGACACAAGCACAAGAGCACAGGAAGGGTGGGGCAAGCTCACAGTCCTACCAGCACCTTGTCCCCCTCCATTACCAACTTTCCTCCACCCACAGACTTCCATATGCACTTTAGGCTTCTCTACACCAAGCCAGTTTCCCTCTTCCCTACTGCCAACTTCCTTTCTTGCCAGTGGCTCAACTTTACCCTGATGCCAGCTTCACTCTGCCCACAGAAAGGATAGAAAAAGAAATAAAATAGGACTGATAACAGCCCTGAAAGCAGTAAAGCTTTTAAATAGTGGCTGCCACCTTAAAACTTCTCTAAAGCTAGTTAGTCAAAAGGCCCAAGCAAGAGACAATGCCCTTCTACAGAACACAGCCCTGCTCACCACTACAACTCTGGGTCCATAAAATAAAAGGGCTCAAGATGTGTCTTTTGCTAAAAACTTTGAACTGTGTCTTCTGAAAAAAGGAAAAAGGCACTAGAAGGGAGGGCATAATCACCTTAAAAGAGAATATTACCTACATGAACTGGCCTTAAATCAACATGGGAATGGCTTTCAACTAACCAATATGTGTGATAAAAAATGGGATCAACCTTATTATACAATAAAAATGGCCTTGAGTATTTAAGTACCAAAGTCACATCCACTAGTCCTAAATTATAAAGACCACTATTTCTCTCTCCCATCTCCATTATAAAAATGAAAGTAAAATACATCTCCTCTTTGTATAGTTGGGCAGTTTCTACTGTACAGTTTCTCAGTTCTCAGAAAATAAAGTTAACTTTCTCATCCTTTTATTACTTTTCAGTTAAACTGAGAGAGGATACCTGAGAAAGACGAGATCTAGGAGAACCGGTCTTCTCAAGGAGACCACAAGGATACACTTGCAGGGTCCTCTCCCTGGTGACTCAGACCTTAGAAATTTGTAAACTTAACTTCCTGGAACTTGGAAATTTCCAAGTTCTGTGAAATCCTGTAGTTCTGTAGGGGCTGGAGTAGCATCTCCCTTTTGATTCAAACTGGCCAATGAGTGGGGTGGAACTTTTTGATTGTCAATGAAAAGAAAAAGATCAAGCCAGAAGGGGAACGTGGCCATTTGGAATTATTTTATGCCATAAGCTCCCAGCTGGTGAATAAAGCCCTTCCTCTTATAAACGTGGTGTTTGAGTGCTCTTTCTCTCCATTGGTCCTTGTCTTCCTGCAACATTTTTGGTTCCCTGACTGGAAAGTGAGATCACCCTTGTAGAGAACATGCACCTGGTAGTTTCTGCCAATCCTCTAGACACCCACGTGGGGGCCCTTGATCGACCCGGGCAATGTGAACCACTGAGCATAATAGGGAGGCAATTTGGCCTCCCTGTGTGGATGCCTCAGCTGAGCTGAGAAAGGTCCCCGTGGGACAGGTCTTCAAGGAGTCAAACACTGGGAGGAATTGGCATGCAGGAACAGGTACTTGCACAGGGAGTCATCTAATGCAAGGTATGATCAATCTGGGGATCCCACTACAGTTTTAGTGGAAGAAGAAGCCAGGTCAACTCCTTGGGCATTAAATTGCCGGCAGGTCTGTGGAGAGGTGTGTGAGAGTGTGTGGATGTGGTGTTACAGAGAACTCTGAGGGTGGAGTTGGACCTCCCTTCACAGGGCCTAAGGGAGTGTTGGTTTGCCTCCTGTGGCTACATGGCAGCTTGAGTAGGAAATTGAGGCTGCCTGGGTTAAGAAATGGGTTGGAATTGTATGCATGTGAGTGCCTGGAGAATGACTAAGATGGGTAAAAATAGGTGGGGTTCCCCCCCCCCATTCATGTGGTGAAACGAATGTGTGAGTGTGCCCTTCTTTCTTGCTCCAACTTTGCCCCCTGGCTATTCTGAGAGAAACTGGAAGTTCTAGGTTTTCTGATTTCTGTCTTTGGTGGTGGCCACGTGGCCATGTGGATCTTGGGGGAAGATGAAAAGACATTAGAAAATATATTGTTGTAGTTTTGTTACTGGAATTTCTTCAGTGAGTCTTTGGTCTCAGGAATTTTAGAATTGAGCCCACAGGCCACAGATCAGTGGTAAAATGTCATTTTGTTGGACTGAAGGGCATGCAGAGGGAGTGGAAAGTGCCAGAGCTATTGGCAGAGGGGCCGTGCCTTGGAAAGTGTTATGGTTCGGGCAGTCCGGTGAGCTCTAGAGGGCCCTTGAAAATCTGGGGGAGAGAGTGTGAACCTCATGCTGGATGAGATTGTATCCATATAAGCAAGAGGTCTCCAATGTGAACTGCCTCTAGAAGTGGGGAAGAGGTCCAGGTCAGAGGTTTCCTGCATAAGTCCTTGTCTAGGGGTAAATAATTGGCCATGAGAGATATTTTGGCCAGGACCTGGTAGATGGAAAAATACCTTTACAAACTGAATGGGTGTTCTAGAAAATGAATCAATGCAGCCCCTCACCTTGGACAAGGTTATTAGGTCTTTGCAGTGGTTTTTGTCTGAGGAGGGGATTAGGGTGTGTGTGTTCCTTAGTCAGGGTGGAGCCACCCAAAATGTTTGGGACTGCTTTGTTCATGAACTTGATGGGGGTCAGAGGGTTTGTGCCTGGAAATGGGAGTCTGATGTTTGAGCTCACCTGAGCCTGAAAAATGGGGGTTCCCTATCCAGCCCTGAGTGGGAAAATCCTGTAAATCCTGTGGGAAAATCTCAATTGTCTCTCATTGGTAAGATGCAATAATTTAGTTGTTTAATTGTTGGGAAAACTGAGTCTTTGTCAAAGGATTAAGATTCTTTCCTTTTAAACCTTCTAATTATCAGTTTGGCTGACTGAATGGGTGACCTTATGTTAAACTGGGATCCTGTTTTGTGGGTAGTGAGTTTTTGAGTGTAAGAGAAATTAGATAGGAGAATGACATTGTGTAAAGAAAGAATCTTGTGTGATAAATTTTGTCCTGAAACAGAATTGTGGTGTAAGAAAGTGAAAGGCAGGGCAAAAGTTAGAGAAAGTTTAGAATGTTTGTAGATTGTCTGTGCAGGTCATAAAGGGAATTTGTGAAAGAATTTACAGGTGATCCAGTTGACTATGTATTTCATTTAAAATCTTTTGGCTTGTAATCTTATTTGATCCAATGTTTAAGGGCTTTGATATTTGACAAACCTTCCAAAATCAAAACTCTAAATTTGGGGCTTGGTGCCCATAGTGTAATGGTTCCAGTGCCTGCCACATGCACTGAGGCTGGTGGGTTGAAACTTGGCCCAGCCAACAGAAAAAAAAAAAAAAAGCACAACCCTAAATCTGGTCTTATTGAAATATTAAGACCACTGAAAGTCATAGGAAAGTAAATTAAAATTATTCAACTTATTGAAAATATATAGGAAACATTGCCAAATATGAAATGGTGATTAATTTTGTATGGGTTATGGATATGTATTGTATATATGTTCTAATATTATAAAGCATTGGTCTGCCCTAATCTATAGTCTATTAGTCTATCCTAACATATATTGTTGGTAGTAATTTTCATTCATCTAAAAAGAAAGCGTTTTTTTTTTTTTTTAATGTAACTGGCTGAGTCCAAAAGTTTAACCAAAAAAAGAAAAAGAAATATTAAAAAAGGCTGACTAATTCTCTCAAAATCAAATTTCTGATCTCTTTGGAAATTGAATACCGTCGGACTAAAAGCAGATTTTTAGAACTTTCATTGGAAAGTTAACATGTCTGTAAGTATTGCTAACCGAACTTCAAACAGAACAGAAGTCAGTTATGCTAGTTTACAATGGCTTTTTGTTTGAAATAATATTGATTTTGTCTGTGTTGTGTTTTTCAGAAGTCAAGAAAATAATTTTCTGTCTTTTGAGCTATTTGTAGCTTTCCAAGCAATATATGTAATGATGAGCAGAATTTGAAACATGTATTTTTTCTCTCCTTAATTTCTCCAGAATTTGAAAGCCATTTGTAAGTATGCTTAATTTCTGACAATACAGTTATTTGCATAAGTTCAATAAGAATCTGTTTTGTTCTATTGGACATGATAAAGGTGCTGGTTATTTACCAAGACTTTGGATGGAATACCATTTCCAGAGGTGTCCAGACTGCGTTAAGGAATTCAGGTTGACTTTATAAGGCCAATAAGAAAAGCCCTTTGGAAAACTGGGCAAATACCCATCAGTAACATTTCCTGATCTGTGGTAAGTAATGAAGGTTGCTTGCTGATGGGTCCAGGAATTGAAAATGTGTTTGGGGAACCTCAAGAGAAGAGGAATTTATCCAGTTCCTACAGTTATCTAATGGCACAGATGAAACCTTGCCTTATGAAAGGCTTTCAAGAAAGTCCAGCCTGAGATTCCTTATAAAAGATTCCAGCAAAGCCAATTTTAAAGGAAAAAAGAGCCTAGATGGTAAATAATTGATTATCCTCACTACACTTTATGCAAATAATCAGACCCAGTATGCTGAAGGTACAGTTTATTTTGGCAAATAAGTTAGTTATGCTATACTTTGTCTTTAGTAAAGAGAGAAATTTGAGAGAGAAAAATGATTCAAAGAGAAAAGAGGCTGTGGCCTACCTATATTTAGATCTCAGCCTTCTCTGTCCTGCCAACTCATAAAATGAGATGTAACTGTTTTACTAAATTGATCTGTTAAATGGGACTAAGAGACTGGTCAAAGAGTACAGAAATATATACAATAGTTATATTTACTCTGAAGGTCCCCTGCTGGCTACACTGGAAAAATTTGTGCAGTATTAGATGTTATCTACTGTGTCTATATAGATACCTCAGGAAGAATTAAAAACCTCAAATAAGAATTTCCTAGTAAATGGTGTAACTATAATACTGCATCCTACTGTGCCTAATCCATATACTCTGCTGACTCTGCTTCCAGCAGAAGCCAAGTAGCCCACTAGCCTGGACCTAATAGATGCCTTTTTCAGTATAAGGCTGGCTCTGGGAAGCCAGAGGCTGTTTGCTTTCCAGTGGGAGAGACCAAACATGGAAACTGTGACCCAGTACACCTTCACTGGTGTACACCCACAATTTTTGGAGAAGCGGTCACCTCCAGAAATTCCCAGCTGAGGAATTAGAATGTGTGCTGCTATAATATGTTGATGACCTCCTTTTAAGGTGTCCTACCCAGGAGGTCTGCACCTGAGGCATGGACTATCTTTTAAGACATCTAGAGGTATGTGGCTACATAGTGTCCAAACGAGAGGCCCAGATTTGCCAGAAGCAAGTACATTATCTAGGATTTACTATTCAGCAGTGGGAGAAGACTCTAGGCATGGAACAGAGGCAAGTATCAATCGCCTCCCCACCACCAAGAGCTGGAAGCAAGTTCGGGAATTCCTAGGAATAGTCAGCTTTTGTCATCTTTGAATCCCCAACTTCGCCATCTTGGCTAAGCCCTTGTATGAGGCAACTAAAGGAGAGGAAAGAGAGCCCTCAGAATGTGAAGGAGAAAAGGAACATGCCTTCTCACAGCTAAAAGTGAGGCTGATAAATGTACCTGCATTGAGGCTACCAGTCTTGGCTAAGCCCTTCACTCTGTTTATCTCAGTGATAGGAAAAATGTTTGTGGGTGTGTTAACCCAGCTGGTTGGGTCCTGGCCAAGTCCTATGGCTTACCTCTTTAAGCAGTTAAATGGAGTGGCAAAAGAATGACCACCATGTTTATGGACTCTAGCTGCTACTGCTCCCTTGTGCAAAAAGTTGATAAACTGACTCTAGGGCAGGATCTCAGTGAAAGTACCCCACTCTGTGGTCACTTTAATGGACACTAAAGGACATTTTTGGCTCTTTAATGTAAGAACACCCTGAACCAAGCCATGCTCCTTCCAGTCAAGGAAGAGAGACTGAGCATGACTGTACGGAAGTTATAGATAATGTGTATGCTATTAGACCTGACTTGCATAACCAGCCTTGGATAGATGCAGACTGGAACTTGTATGTAGATGGAAGCAGTTACATGATGGTGCAAGGTGAGTGGTGGTCTGGGTATGCAGTTGTCACCTTAACAGAGACCCTTGCTAAGCCCCTACCCCAAGGAACATTGACTCAGAAGGCTGTTAATTGCCTTGACCCGAAACTTTGAACTAAGTTAAGGGGAAAATGTGAATGCCTTTCTGTCTCCAAGTACTCAAGGCATCATACAAATTTGAATGCTTTTCTGACTATCCAAGTACTCAAGGCATCATGAATAGTAAATCCTAGATAATGTACTTGCACTGGTAAATCTGGGCCTCTTGTTTGGACACTATGTAGCCACATACCTCTAGATGTCATAAAAGACAATTCATGCCTCAGGTGCAGCCCTCCTGGGTAGGACTATTAAATTCTGGCAAAAAGGACATTAAGTATCAGCAGGAGATACTTCAGTTACTAGAGGTAGTATGAAAACCCCAGAAGGTGGCAGTGATGCATTGTCATGGACATTAAGAAGATGCTTCGACCATCACCAAAGGGAACACTAGAGTTGATACAGAGGCAAAAAGGGCTGCATCCAAACCATACCAGATGTCATGAGTGGCTCCCCTCATCCCATGGGGTCTGGAGATCAACGCATCTATTCCCAGGAAGAGAAGAAATGATTGGCAGTGGAGGGGAGCCAGGAAGCAGAGGGAAAATGGATAAAGATGTCAGATGGATGAGTAGCGGTCTCCCAGGTTCTAGGAGCCACTATAGTGACAGGAGTATTTGATGAAGTTGCTGGGCCAGTACTTATACATCTCCCACCTGGCAGCCCTGGCCCAAACTGTCAGTTCACAGTTTGTCACCTACAGCCAGTCTGACATGCACCAAAGACTGATACTATCCCCAGGAATCCAGTCATATGTAGCAATGCCCTTCAAGGACTTCCAGGTAGACTTTACTGAAATGCCCAGGTTTAGAGAGAACAAGTACTTGCTGGTGATGGTCTATCAGACTTGGAAGAGGGAAAAGCCTTCCCCACCAGGATAAAGAGACTCCTGAAGTAGTAAAAGTATTGCCCAGAAAAATTATCCCATGGTTTAAGTTGGCATTCTGGTTTAAATTTGACAATAGGCTAACCTTCATAACAAAACTAGTGCAAATCATAAGCTAAAGTATTGAATAACTTATAGGCCTCAAAGCCTAAACAGGGTAAAGTGCATGAACAAGACCATAAGAGCAAAAATTGGTAAACTCTGCCAGGAAGCAAAGCTTAATTGAACATAGGCCTTGCCACTGGTGTTATTCAAAGAGGCCTCTGTCAATTCTCTATAATTTTGCAGGAACTCCTAAAATAACTGGGAAAGACTGAACTGAATAGACAAAAACCCTAGAATAGCAAGGAATATCTCCACTGGGATAATTAACTGTGTTCTGTTTAGTCTTTTGTGTCTGTACATCCTTTCTCTCTGGAGGATCAAGTGGACCAAGTCTAGCTCTAGAATCAGAAACTGGTCACCCTGAAACCAAGGTAGAGAGGACTTTCCACCATCATCCTGACCAAATGCACAGCAGTGAAGGTGGAAGGAATACTCACCTGGATTCATTATAGTTGGCTAAATAGGACTTCACTGCCCCTTGGGAAGTAAAGGTAACTTTTAGGACAGTCAACATGCCCTGCTCCAGCCACATACTGGGAGCTGGCTGGTCAATGCATGGCTGAAACCTGAGGAAACTCCTCAAGGGACTTGTCTTAATTGGACTTTTGGACTTTGCGAAAAGGGGGAAAATGTCACAGGGAAAAGTAAAATCTTGTATGTATATTAGCCTACCACCACGGTACTATTAAGGCCTGAGTAGAGAATCCAAGACATCACAGTCCCTACGACCTCAGTGCTAAAAAGTAATTAATATTGGCACATACAGAAATAAGCTGATATTGAGACCCCAAATTAAAATATATTGGAGTCTCAAAAGGGGGGAATGAAAGAGAATACCTGAGAAGGGTGAGGTCCAGTCTTCTCAAGGAGACCACAAGGATACACTTGCAGGGTCCTCTCCATGGTGACTCAGACCTTAGGAATTTGTAAACTTAACTTCCTGGAACTTGGAAATTTCCAAGTTCTGTGAAATCCTGTAGTTCTGTAGGGGCTGGACTAGCATCTCCTGCTTGATTCAAACTGGCCAATAAGAAGGGTACCTGTGGGGTGGGACT
>CAUYON010144725.1:0-13510 GCA_963573935.1 Arctocebus calabarensis
TTTGAGACAGAGCCTCAAGCTGTCACCCTGGATAGAGTGCTGTGGCTTCACAGCTCACAGCAACCTCCAATTCCTGGGCTCAAGCGAGTCTCTTGCCTCTGCCTCCCAAGTAGCTGGGACTACAGGCGCCCGCCACAACGCCTGGACATTTATTGGTTGCAGCCGTCATTGTTGTTTGGCGGGCCCGGGCTGGATTCCAACCCGCCGGCTCAGGTGTATGTGGCTGGCGCCTTAGACCGTTGAGCCTCAGGCGCCGAGCCCACATCTTAATTCTTAACTACATGAATATACAGTTTTGTCCAAATATTCTTGGCTATGAAAAAAATTCCAGGCTCGACGCCTGTGGCTCAACGGGCTAAGGCGCCAGCCACGTACATCGGAGCTGGCGGGTTCGAATCCAGCCCGGGTCGCCAAACAACAATGACGGCTGCAACCAAAAAATGGCCAGGCATTGTGGCGGGCGCCTGTAGTCCCAGCAGGAGACTCGCTTGAGCCCAGGAATTGGCAGTTGCTGTGAGCTGTGATGCCACAGCACTCTACCCAGGGTGACAGCTTGAGGCTCTGTCTCAAAAAAAAAAAATTCCAATTTAGGGATGTAGAGTGGGAAGCCATTCTAAAGCATTTTGAACAAATGCCTCCCTGGCAAACCTATTTAAAATAGACTCTAGGTCGGGCGAGGTAGCTCACACCTGTAACCCCAGCACTCTGGAAGGCTGAAGCGGATGGACTACTTGAGCTCACAGGTTCAAGATCAGCCTGAGAGAGAGCGAGAACCTGTCTCTAAAAAATAGCCGGGCGTTGTGACAGGTGCCTATAGTCCTAGCTACTTGGGAGGCTGAGGTAAGAGAATCACTTGAGTCCAAGAGTTTGAGGTTGCTGTGAGCTATGAAGTCACAGTACTCTACCGAGGGTGACAAAGTGAGGCTCTATCTCAAAAACAAACAAACAAACAAACAAAAAAATACAGGCACACCAAAGAGAACCTACTTTATGATTCCTTGCACTGTGCTCTTGTTCACACTCAATCCTTTTAGATAATCCACAATAAGAATTTGTAAATCTTCTTTAGTTTCCAATTCTTCTACATAAAGTTCTGTGAATCTGTAAGAAAATTATTACATATGTGGTAATGACCATTTATTAGGAAGTAAGTAGTTAGGCTGACAATAGAAAAAATATAAAGAGAAAAATTTATATAAACTCATTTCAATAGCTTGTATTATAAAACAAAGACATCTTTTAACTTGAAATACAAAGTGACATAATGAAATGAAAGATAAGGTAACTGTTATCAAAAATATACCATTATTACTTCTATGCAAATAGTCTTCTCTGTATAGTCCTCAGAAGAAACAGTTACAAAAACATAACTTACTTATCGGAGCTCACAGCACAGTGGTTACAGCACCAGCCACATATACCGAGGGTGGCGGGTTTGAACCCAGTCTGGGCCAGCTAAACAGCAATGACAACTACAATAAAAAAATAGCCGGGTGTTGTAGTGGGCACCTGCAGTCCCAGCTACTTGGGAAGCTGAGGCAAGAGAATCACTTAAGCCCAAGAGTTAGAGGTTGCTGTGATGCCATGGCACTCTACCAAGGGTGACATAGTCAGACTCTGTCTCAAAAAAACAAAAAACTTATTTATCCTCATTTTCAAAAAGGTATTTTTTGATAACTATATGTTAAAAAAAAAAAAAAAAGAGTACATTAAAAAATAAACTCCTGGGTGGTGCCTGTGGCTCAGTGGGCACCGGCCTCACATACCAAGGGTGGCAGGTTCGAGCCCAGCCTGGGTCACCTAAACAACAATTACAATTGCAACAAAAGAATAGCCAGGCATTCTGGCAGATGCCTGTAGTCCCAGCTATTCAGGAGGCTAAGGCAAGAGAATCACCTAAGCCCAGGAGTTGGAGGTTGCTGTGGGCTGTGACTCCACGGCACTCTACTGAGGGCAATAAAGTGAGACTCTGTCTCTACAAAAAAATAATAAAGAAAGAAAATAAAAAATAAATTCCCTCAGCATCAAAACAAGAGTAAGAAGAAACTGTTACTTTAATGTTTCTAAAATTTCCCTCAGAAGCTTTTATTACTTATATAATGGGGGGGGAGAGGATCTAATACATTTTTAACACTATTTTAAAACTCAAAATAAGGCTTGGAGCCCGTAGCACAGTGGTTACAGCACCAGCCACATATGCCGAGGGTGGTGAGTTTGAACCCAGCCAGGTCAGCTAAACAACTGCAACAAAACAAAATAACCAAGCATTAGTGGCGGGCGCCTATAGTCCCAACTACTTGGGAGGCTGAGGCAAGAGAATCACTTAAGCCCAAGAGTTTGAGGTTGCTGTGAGCCACGGCACTCTACTGAGGGCAACAGAATGATCTTCTGTCTCAAAAAAATAATAATAATAAATAAATCTCAAAATAGAGTGTCGGGTTCCGCCCTTGGAGCTGGGGTGCCAGGCTAGGACCGGCCTGCAGAGCTGCAGCCTCCCTTAGCACCTTTTCGGTCGACATAATGCTCCAGTTCCTACTTGGATTTACTTAGGCAACATGGTTGGAATGTATCTGGCTTAGAACTATGACATGCCTAACGTGGCTAAAGAACTTGAAGAAATTAAAAAGGACTTGGATGCCAGGAAGAAACCCCCTAGTTCATAAGGCCGACTCTAGCACTGCCTTCTGGATACACTGATTCTCCTTTTTCTTTAGGGCTGCCTTTACCATCTGAACCAAAAGCTCCAGCTGCAGCGACTCTCTTCTTTCTAGACTCTGTGTTGCCTTAGAGTAAAAATGGGGTCCCAGGTTAAGAACTGCCCTCACATTTCTAACATCCTTACTTCTTCCCCTCTTCTCTCAAAAGATTTGTACTTGGGATTACATATACATTTGCCATTATACAATGGGTGTTTTGTTTCAGAAGGCTTGTTGGGCAGCTTCACTGATAATGCCATTTCTGAAGGCCTACAACATTCAGAATCAACAAACTGGAAGAATTTTTTTTTTTTTTTTTTCGAGACAAAGCCTCAAGCTGTCACCCTGGATAGAGTGCTGTGGCATCACAGCTCACAGCAACCTCCAATTCCTGGGCTCAAGCGAGCCTCCTGCCTCTGCCTCCCAAGTAGCTGAGACTACAGGCACCCACCACAACGCCCGGCCATTTTTTTTTGGTTGCGGCCATCATTGTTGTTTGGCGGGCCCGGGCTGGATTCGAACCTGCCAGCTCAGGTGTACATGGCTGGCGCCTTAGCCCATTGAGCCACAGGCGCGGAGCCTAGATTTTGCTTTTTCAATAAGCCCTTATTTCTCCTGTTTTTAAAATGTGGAGTTAAACTGACAAATGCCCTTCAATGGAGCCTTTTCTGTAGGGGTTAGGTGATTCTGAGACAGAGTTCTGTTGGGAGCTTGGAGAGCAGAGGGTATGCCACGCAGCGGTCATATAGAAAAATTGACCATCACTGCAGCATCTGAAGCAAGCAGTAAACTCAGTCAGGCATGAGGACAAGGGGACCCTGAGGAGGCCAGGAGTTACACTTGCAGCAAAACTCAATGCTGGGGAAAAAGAGGCATGGCATTGTGGCTAGAGGGTGTTCTAACTAGAGGGCAAGTTGTTCATGTATATCACAGGGGTATATAATATTTTCTCCTTATGCAATATATTCATTTTTCATCTCCGGAAAAGTAATAGGAAGACCCCTGGATGGGGGTCTTGGGATAAAGTATAGTGACTATCATGGCAAAGCAGAGCTCATGGATTATTTTTAATGAATAAGAGTAGTGAGTGTCTGTAGAGGACTAGGATTAGCTATTTTACCTATAACTTGATAACACACTTTAGAGCAATTGCGGCCACTATAGCATCATTTATCTTAAATATTTCTTATCAAAACAGACATAAAATGGTTCATGAACTCCATTTTATAAATATTATAAATTTGATGAAATCCCATTATAGAGACAGTCCTCTTAGAATCAGCACCAAAGAAACACCTCCCTAATTCAGAGATGAATGGACAGTTAGTGATCAATCGATGCACTTCATCCCCAAGGGTACATCCTACTGTATTTGGCTCCATGAACTTCTATTTTTTTTTTTTTTTATGATGCTCTTGCTTAACTTACTTCTTGATTCTTTGTGTTGTTTCCTGGAAATAATGATTAGTGACTCCTGGCCTCAAGTGGTCCTCCTGCCTCAGCTTCCCAAAGTGCTGGGAATACAGGCATGAACTTCCACACTTGGCCTGAATTGAACTTTCTACAAGACAAATGAGTTGAGATTCTGATGGCAACTTCTGATGCCACGATTCATCATCCCCCACAACCTCTCTCTAAGGCATGTGGTGCCTGGTGACATGCATTTCCACCTGCCCTAAGGTGTGTGACTCCTCCTTTAAAAGCACATGATATTCTTTAGTCAAAGAGGTGGATTTGAGGCAGTTTCTCCTATTGTTCCAATAAGATGTCTGTCGTATTAAAAACCTCCCTTTTCCTCGGCAATCCTTGTTGTCTTAATAATTGGATATTTGAATGACAAGCAACTAGAAGTAGACTGAAACCCCCTTGCGGTTTTGACAACAATATAGACCTTCAAGATATTGACACGCTATTAGTACAGGAGTATTGGTTATAGATATAAGACTTGTCAGTAACACATAATTAACACCTTCAAATTTATCAAGGTATTAATTATTACCATTTATTAGTCTATTTAAAAAGCCACTAATTTTACCAATAAAGCTCATTTCTCAATCTGACAGAAAGACTTATAGTATTTCCCTGTAAAGTATATTATTCCTGACATAAAGGCAAAACTCAACACCACAGGAAGGTAAATTCCTGAAAAGGAAAGTAGTTGCCCTTATCATTAATGCTGAAGATAATTGACCTATTTACTCTCAATGGGAATTAATTTTAGATTGATAAATATTGGATGCTCACAGAATACCTGTGCAAGTTAACATTAAAAACAAAATCTAAATTTCTAGAAGCAGTTGGAGAATAAGTAGAGTAATATGTAAATAAATGACAACTAAACCAAATGCTGTACAGTAGGAGAAAGCTCAGCTTATTTGAAAAACAAAAAAAGTAAGGCAGCAAGAAAGCAAGGAGGAATTAGTCAGGTAATGTGGAATAAGTTCATGGAGGAATTCAAGGTAGGTTAGATCCTAGAGGAGGACCTTGCAGCTCCAAGATAGGGTTTGCATTTGCAACAAATGCAATGCAAGAGCATTAGAGATTATAAGCCAGAAACAATATATGTTTTATACTTTCAAAGGGATAGTATTGTTCCTATTCTTATATGAAACTCTTATGGGAAGCTTAAAGAATAATCCAATGCATACCATGTATACATGCATAGACATGTCTCTTCTATTCTGTGGGCTCAGCACAAATTATAATGTATATATAATTACAATTGCACACATATACCCCACTTATTGCTGTTATATAAAGGATTGCATAGATAAATTGATATATGATTCATATTGGATATATAGCACTACATTTATACAGAGATATAATTGTACATAAAAAATAAAAATATATTTTAAGTCTATATATATTTGATATATATGGCTACACACAGATACACATCATGCATATACCATATGTAATATATCTGTATTTTTATCCATATTAACTCTGTTATAAACTAACTATTTGTATACACCATAACCCATATGTTGAAATGCTACCACCAATGTGATGGCATTAGGAAGTGAGACTTTGGGGAGGTGATTGGCTTCGGAAGAGCTCAGGAGAGTAAAATCCTTCCGTATGAGGTTAGTGCCCTTCAAAGAGCAGGGAGTTCCTTCCTCTGTGCAGTAGCCTCCCCACCATGTGGGGATAAAACAAGAAAATGGCAGTCTGCAAACTGGAAGGCGGCCATCACCTGAAACTCAGGTCTCGGACTTCCAACCTTCAGAACTGCGAGTAATAAATTTCTGTTTGTAAGCCACCAAGTCTATGGTACCTTGTTAGAACAACCTGTAAAAACACAAAAACTATTGAAATATATGGAAAATATATCTATTCAAGGTAAAATACATACTTTCAAAACACAACAAATATAAAAAGATACATTTACAATTATAAGTTCATTTCTTTAAAAAAATAGAGACTTTTAACAAACCGTGGTGAAATCTAAAACTCTCTCCACAGAAGCATAGATTCAAAAAAAAATTCACATCTATAAAAATCAATTACTATTTTTAAAAATAGCAGTCTTGTTCTTAAAGGATTGTAGATTGCCCTGAGGCAATCATTATTATTTTAGTAGAAAGCAAAAGACAATTTAAGTTTCAGAGATGCTGCTCAAACAACTTACATTTGACAAGGTATAGTGCAATAATCAACATGGTGAATTTGTACTATAGGAAGTGACCATGGCAAACACTAGCACTTCAAATACATTATTGCATGTTTTCACTGTTTAACGTATTTTTCAGAACTTACCTAATTGCTCACTCAGCTTGGCAATTCATTAGGACATGTTGGATTAATTTATAGGAGAATATGTATTGAAATATTTAACTAATGAGCAGAGAAAGTGGAATGAAATGGGTGACACCTGTAGAATATTATGCCATTGGGGATGTGGAAAATTGCACACAGTTCTGACACTTTTAGTATACTGTTAAAGAGGCACCTCACACATTATGCCATTGACTTTCCAATTAACCATTAAATACTCTTTTATTTCTAACATAACTATTTAACTGCTTGACCAACATAACCCTGCCTAAAGCCTTTATAAATTTTGTGCAGACATTTCCACCCGGAAGAAGGATTCAATAGCCTGGGTGCAAAAATCACTAGACAGTGCAGATTTCAGGCAAGGCATTAGTGTCTTCTGGAATGCAGAAATAAAATACTTTTGACATGGTAGGGTACTGTTCACATCCACCTGGTTATTATGAAATAGGTGCAGCAAAATCAAGCTTGAAAGTGAATTTGAATTTATAAATAGAAGACTAAAGCACTGCAGTTTTAAAAGAGATGCTATGTATTCTGCTTTTCCCCACACAATATTGAGAAGACACAAGAAAATAGCACATAAAAGTACAGAAAACTCTTTTCAGTGTGGCCAGATTCACCAATCAGATTTAGGCATCCCTCCTCTTTTCCTAGAGCACAAAGAGCCTACATCTTTCATTGTTTTTATTTTCTTTGTTTATGAACAAGGACCCTTAGACATTCTATTTCTTCATGGGTGCCTTTAATCTGGTAAACATCAAGACTGAAGGACAAGTGATTGTTGGATAAATTAATGAATAAATTAAGAAAATACAATGGTGAATATCACTGACCTTTGAACAACATAGGTTTGAACTGTGTGGATTCACCTATATGCAAATTTTCTTCCACCCCTTGCCATCCTGGAGGCAGTAAGACCAATCTCTCCTCTTCCTCCTCCTCCTGAACCTGTTCAATATGGAGACCCTAAGTATGAAGACATTATGATAAACCTCTTCCATTAATGAATAGTGAACATTTTTACTATTCCTTTTGATTTTCTTAAAAACATTTTTTCCCACCTACTGTTTTGGAATAATACAGCATGTAATACTCATAAAATGTGTCAATCTAGTGCTTATATTATCAGCATGTTTTCTAATCAATAATGAGCTTTATTAACGTATTTTTTGAAATTAAATGTTATTCAAGGATTTTTGATTGTGCTGAGGGTGGCATCCCTAATTCTGGCTTTATTCAAGGGTCAACCATATAAGCAAATGGGTAGGTGTAAAAAATGAAGTAAAAATATTTATGGTTATAACACCTATATGTATGTGTGTATCCATAGTTACATTAAATCTTTCTCTCAACACTTCACTTGTTCAGTGTTAACACTTTCCTTTTTGCATCTTTCCTATATGTTCCTATTGAAAGAGACAAAGAGACAGCAAGAGAGAGTGTGTATGTCTGTGTGTGTGTGTGTGTGTGTGTGTGTGTTTTGTGACCCAGGTGAGCCGACGGTACAGTTTTGATTTGATCTGAAGGACAGAAAATCAACATTAGTGATAGTATAAGTTCCAGTCTGAATATGAGTCTGAAACCAGTAGAAAACCAATGTCCAACCTCAAAGATAATCAGGCATCAGAGAATTATGTCTTCCTGAAACATATTTCCACCTTATTCAGATATTCAAAATATGGGATGAAACTTATCTACATTGGGAAAGGCAATATCTTCACTCGGTCTTTACCGACTCAGATGTTCATCTCATCCAAAAAACACCCTTATAGAATGACCTTTAACCAAATAGATAGGTTCCTGTGGTTCAGCTAAATGAATAGGCGAAGCCATCAAAAGAGCGTCTCTCTCTCTCTCTCTCTCTCTCTATCTCTCTATTATCAATCGCTCTGCATGTGTGTGTGTGTGTGTGTATGTGTGCGTCTTAATCATTGGTATAACAATCTGCATGTAAATAAGCACCTCATTGTAACATGATAATGATGGCTATACATTGATTAGAATAGGAAGGATGAAAATGGTCTGAGCTATCATATCACTAAAAAAATTAATTAATTTGATCAAAACAATATTTTCTTTCTTTTCCTGTGTAGTGTGTTGCTAGATTAAAAACTTAATTATTCAGCCATACTTGACATTGAGCAAATGTCAGATATTACAACTTAATACAATAGGTCAAACCATTAAGACATTTATGTCCTTTTAAACCTTAATCTAACTTGGTTGACATTTTGTTGTCATTATGCAGATTAGTCAACATGGTTTCAATGCTAGAAAAAAAAAGAAAGTAGTTGAGATGAATAACAATAATTAACAGGCAAATCAACAATCATATTCTCTCTATCCAAGACTGATTCTTCATATTTCTCAAGGCAAACACTTCTAGTTAAACCACCCTCCTTACTATTACTATCAGAGTGACAAATTGTCCTTATATTTATACCTCCATTTTCATAGTCATTTGTTCTCATTTTGCATTTGTTTTAATCTCAGGTTAACTTGAAGGTACAAACTACTAGGTTTTAATATTTGTATTTGTTAGAGTCCCTCGTATAGTTCTGTCCAGCACCCAAAACGTGTGCCATATACCCTTATATTGTGCCCATTAAGTGGGCAAAATGGAAAAGTGAGGGTGGTTGGTTTGCTTATTTTGTATTTTAAAACCCTTTTAGACATGTGCTAGAAACCTCTAGAGCATCAGTGGAGAAGTAGCCCACCAACACAACTATAGTATTGTGCTTATTCCAAATGGACATTAGCTGTCAGCATCAATGATTTACACTATTTCTCGGCCATGGAGAGTGAAAGTATCAGAGCAATGATGTCAAATAACCCAGTTCTTTTACTCTTTCATACATTCTTCAGTGTCTTGTGGTCCTAAACTGGATCCTACCCTGGGTTTATGTTAGATACTGGAGTTTGCTGAACTGTGACTGCTTCTTCACCCATGGCTGGAAGAAAGGAGATTCAACCTGATGGATCTGGCAAAGATCTCACGCCCGCACCTGACATTAAGGCTGTGACCAGTGGCAGTGGGATACCTGAATGGCTTAGCCAACATTACTCATATCACCCCAGAAGCCAGGCATGGTGCCAACTTCCTCACAATCACATCACCCCCAAAGTGAGCATTTAAGGATGTTGGGAAGTGAAGACCTGGTGAGGAGATACAGGGAAAACTTCCAAGAATGTCACAGACAGAAAACTATTAAAATGGGAAGGAAACATGGCCCCCAAATTAAATCTGTTAGGAAAAATGCCCAAAACACATTACAATGCTATTTCTTTAAATATGATAGTCATGGTTTTAGCATTTAAAACTGACATCATCAATGAGTTAGTACACTATTTGTGTCCTGTATTTATTAGCAGAGATCTACAGAGTTAGTTAAATAAATCATAAGACAAATATACAGAAAATTCTCTCATGCAAATTTGGTTTGAAGAGTTAAGTATTGGAACAAGCTCATGTATAATGTGAGAAAACTGTGATAAAAGATTCTGCTGGCAACAGTCATAATCTTTATGATGCTAATAGTTCTTCAAATGTCAATCATAGTATGTGTATGTCCTACTCTATACCTAATTAATACTTCCCAAACATGAAACATTTGTACAGAGAAAGTATCTAACAGAAATTTAAACACCAGCCTCAAAACCTGGGCTCCAAGAACTAGTTGGGACTCTTGAATAGAAATGATTAAAAGATCTTTTATTTTCTCTCACTTAACATACAAACCAGTCCCACAAAGCTCTTGGCATCATCTTCATGGCTCCCATTTAGATCTTCTCTGGAGGCGTACCTACTACTTGGCTCAACTCAGTGGCTACTTTTTGCTTAATGATTAGACCTGATCATCTTTAATGACCCTTGTAAGACCCACATTCTATGTTTTATAAAAATAAAAAGTCAAAACTTGACAGTATGATCCAAGAACAAAAGGATCTCCAAAGGACAGATAATCCCATATGGGACTAATGCGTACATTCCTTCCTTAGATTAAAGCAAATATACAACAACATTCATGTCAATTCATTTAGTTTTTACTAAGTGGTCAGATCTCAGTCACCATCCAGTAAAGGTTATTATTTGTTTCTCAGAACACCACTAAGCAATCTATTAAGTTTAGCCGAGTTACTTAAAAACTTCCCTCTCTCTTCCTTTCTTCTCTTCCCTTCTCTTTCCTTTTCTACTTCCTCCTGTCTTCCTTCACTCCATATTTATATATGCATCCACACAGGCTTAACTAAATTGGAGTTTATCTGGATTATATTTCAGTGACCCGAAATGTTGCACTGAGGGTTCCAATCCTATCCCCTTCAATGACTGTACACCAGATGTGTTACATGACTTTACACTCCATGTGATCTCATTCTGGGATAGAAGTTGAACTTGTAATAACTGCTAAGTGTGAGGAGGCTTCAAACCTTTCAGTGATCCATGATGCATCGCTTCAATCTCACTAAGATGTCACCATGTCCAAATATGAATACATGTCTTCATTATCTCAATTCTTGGCAAGTTGCTTTAAAAAACACTGTTTCAAGTTTCTCAGATGACATGGCACTACTCACGATATGCTCACAACATCCAGACAAGTTTGGACATTCTTCCAGACAAACTGATGCACTTCTTTTTTTAACCTCGAATGACTCATAAGCGAGGGCAGAGCTCTTGACTTTGTTAGTATTTTTTATGCTGCACTCAGGTTCATTCAGCCTGTCATTTCTACAATGTGTGACATGTCAACTTCAAAAATTAAACAAATCAGACAACACAATACTTTCACTACAAAGAACTTGTTTCTTCCCCAACCACAGCCCTTCATTGTTAGCTAAACTGCTTTGACTCTTGTTCCCCACAAATCCCACATTTGGCTCAATTCCAACTTCTGTTTTCTGTGTATTCTTCAGAAGTTTGTTTTGTCAGCAGAGCAATGTACCCCAAGTTTTTCACATTTAAAGATTATCTATTTTTATGTAAATGTTTCATCTACAAATTTAAGATGTCTTTCCTTTCTTTTAGAAAAATTCTGATAGTGTATAAGGACAGCAATCATTTCTTAGTAAATTGAATTATTAGTTACTTACATCTAAATTTAATAACTTCATTTTCACATGACTTTCTTTGGCAAAAATCAAATATGAATGCCCAAATATACACAAATTAGAGATATACAGTCACTCCTCAACATCCATGAGGGACTGTTCCCAGGAAAACTCATATATATCATGTCTATGGAAGCTCTAGGCCCTTATAAAACTGGTGTAGTATTTATGAATAACCTACACAATCCTTTTGTATACTTTAAATCATTTCTACATCACTCATAATACCTAATGCACAATGAATGCTTGTAAATAGTTAAACTGCACTACTTAAGAAATAATAACAAGAAAAAAAATCTGTACATATTTTGTGCAGACACAACCATCCTTTTCTTTTGAATGTTTTGATCCAAGTTTGTTTGAATCAATGAATATGAAACACATGGATGTGGAGAACTGACTGTATGTGATAAGTAAGGCACATGTATATACATACATATACAGGGTGGATCTAAAGTTCACGTGCAATTTACTATGGTAAACTATTTTAATTTGCACACAAACTCTATGTATGCATGTGTACATACACCTTGTATGTATGAGTACATACAGAAAAAATGGAAAGGTTAAGAGAATGCAGTCATTAGTGAGTTTTTAGATTCCTCTACCAAGAGAAGAAAAATTCATGCGTGCTTGGTCAGTGTCCTGACCCTCTTTTGAGGGTCAGGGTTACAGTAGTGAAACAATAGAAACATTGGAAGCAAAGGAGAAACTGCTGATCTACTAGTATGCAGCTGAGTCAGAGGGGAACTGAGGGACATGAGCAATTCAGCTTGGTCTGGATTTGGGAAACAATCACTAGGGTGCAAACTTGGATGAGAAAAATGTAGAATCAGCAGCATGAAGAGTGAGCCTGGGAAGCAGGGGTGTTTTTAATGGCTTTTGCTATTTTTCCAAAAGAGGAAAACAAATATTTTTTATTTAATTTTGAATACATGCTAAATTGATATTTCTTTGACCATGACCTTTTCACATCAGAACAGGGCTACAGGCAATGAGATATTGTTCAAATTACATATATTGACATGGATATTTACACGCTTTTAATGGCGGTTCCTTCTTATGATATAGATTGAGGAGAGTTGAAGGTAAATTTCTATGTTTGTTTTCCAAATGGTTATATAATGAATATTGTAAATAAGCATGCGTTCCCTTTTTAGTCTAAAAATAAATAAGCACATTCTCTATATGTTATTGCATCAAAAACACTAACATTTTGGTGATCTACTTGATAATTAGCATTTAGTAATGAGATAAATATTATTTTATAAAGAATGAATGTTATTAGTGAAGAATATAATTTTAAACAATTCTATTATAGGAAAATTCTAAAGCATTATATATTATCCCATATCTGCCTAAATTATCTCAGATCACAATGCTCTTAACTACACAAAACAAAACATTTTTGTAAGTCTTCTTGACCCAATTGTTTCTCATTTTTCTCATGGTACTTTTCTCACCATAATAATAATGTATTACGGGCACAGAAAATTTTGCACCATATCTCTTAGACCCATCCAAAATTCTCAAGCTCCTAATTGGTACTTTGAGACTGATGATGGTCTTTGATAAAGATATAATTTATTTCTAATGTCAGTCCTCATGACAGGTAACTAGTAGGAGTCACTAAAGGGAATGATTGGGATGTGTTACTGAAAATGTAAAAGAAATCTAGTTATAGATTCCCTGAGGACTCTGCATTCTTTGTGTTAGAGAATTGTCAAATATTACTTCCAGATAAGGGGGAGTATGGGTGGAGGGAGGGCAATTGGTGGGATCACACCTACGGTGCATTTTAGCAGGGTACTGGGGAAACTTATTAAATGTAGAGTATCAATGTCTTTATATAGTGATCAAGAAAATGCCATGAAGGCTATCTGTAACAGTACGATGAAAACATTTCTGAATGTATATGAATC
>CAUYON010144726.1:0-13595 GCA_963573935.1 Arctocebus calabarensis
CCAGCTACTCGGGAGGCTGAGGCAAGAGAATCGCTTAAGCCCAAGAGCTGGAGGTTGCTGTGAGCAGTGTGACGCCACGGCACTCTACCCAGGGCGATAAAGTGAGACTCTGTCTCTACAAAAAAAAAAAAAAAAATTAAATTGTATGTTTACATGCAATTAAACACAAAATTTTTTGTGTTGTATTATGTGTAAAATATGCCTTATTCATTAACTGCTTTACACAATTATGCTGTGATCTATGTTTATATCATCAGCAGTTTTACAGATTTCATCAGTCATCCAGCATTGAAAAGACCATAGTGTTCTTTTGATATAGTTGCCCTTTCTTTTAAAATAATGTTCGTTACATCCAATACGGACAAAGAATTGTTTCTGAAGTTTAGTCTTGTCTCTAGATGAAACATATCTGGTGGTTTACAGTTGGAAAAAATCTTAATATTTTTAGTCTTTTCTCTGTAGAGAAATTGGCATTAAGATAAATAGATTCTGTCATTTGATGTCAACTATACATCATGAATGTATAGTTAGTTGACAACAAATTATTTGTTTTTCCAGTTTTTTTTTTTTTTTTTTTTGAGACAGAATATCACTATGTTTCCCTTGGTAGAATGCAGTGGTGTCACAGCTCACAGCAACCTCAAACTCTTGGGCTCAAGTGATTCTCTTGCCTCAGCCTCCCAAGCAGCTGGGACTACAGGCGCCCGCCACAACGCCTGGCTATTTTTGTTGTGTTTGTTGCAGTTGTCATTGTTGTTTTAGCAGGCCTGAGTTGGGTTTAAGCCCACCAGTCTGGGTGTATGTGGCCGGCACCCTACCCACTAAACTACAGACGCTGCCCCAATTGTATTTTTGATAAAGTTTTAGAATGCACGCTTGCTAAATGTTTTTAAATGCTCATACACTGTATCATTTCATCGTAGCCTAACATTAATATTTTTTTTTTTTTTGGAGACAGAGTCTCAAGCTGTCACCCTGGATAGAGTGCTGTAGCATCACAGCTCACAGCAACCTCCAATTCCTGGGCTCAAGCAAGTCTCCTGCCTCTGCCTCCCAAGTAACTGGGACTACAGGCACCCGCCATCATGCCCAGCCATTTTTTGGTTGCAGCTGTCATTGTTGATTGGCAGGCCTGGGCTGGATTCAAACCCATTGAGCCATAGGCGCCGAGCCCTAACATTAATAATTTTTAAAGGGCGGCACTTGTGGCTCCATGGGTAGGGTGCTGGCCCCATATACTGAGGGTGGTGGGTTGGAACCTGGCCCCAGCCAAATTGCAACAAAAGTATAGCTGGGTATTGTGGTGGGTGCCTGAAGTCCCAGCTGCTCAGGAGGTTGAGGCAAAAGAGTTGCCTAAGTTGGAGGTTGCTATGAGCTGTGACATTATGGCACTCTACTGAGGTCAGTAAGGTGAGACTGTGTTTCTAAAAAAATAATAATAATTTTTAGGCTCGACGCCTGTGGCTCAACAGGCTAAGGCGCCAGCCACATACACCTGAGCTGGTGGGTTCGAATCCAGCCCAGGCCTGCCAAACAACAATGACGGCTGCAACCAAAAAATGGCTGTGGTTGCTGTGAGCTGTGATGCCACAGCACTCTATCCAGGGTGACAGCTTGAGGCTCTGTCTCAAAAAAAAATAATAATAATAATAATTTTTAAAGATCTTTTGTTGCAATCTGTTGTTTTTGTATTCATATTTCTAGTATTGCTTTAAATTATTTACATATATAGTATATATACTTATAGTCATCTGTGTATTCATGGGGGATTGATTCCAGGATGCCCCTCAGATACCAACATCTATAGATGCTTAAGTTCCTGATATAAAATGGCATAGTATTTGCATATAACCTACACACAACCCCCCTATAATTTAAATTTTTGTTTGATTACTTACAATACCTAATACAACGTAATGCTATATAAGCAATTGTTATACTGTATTGACAAAGGAAAAAGTCTCTATGTGTTCAGTACAGATGTAATTTTTTTTTTCTTTTTTTACAGACAGAGGCCTTGGTAGAGTGCTTGTCAGGTTGCTTTGCTCAAGAGGAATAAGGTGCCCGTCCTCACTGAGGAGGTTGTGAGTCTCAATTACTACAATGGGTTGAATAGCAGGATATGCCTACAGGGTTAGCACTGCATAGAAGCCTTTGAACCCAAGACTAGAGTGGCTTTCCTGGGCACACACTCCATGCATGTTGCTTAGCTCACTGCAAAAGAGAAAGCACGTGCTGGGTAGCTTCACATGGGGAAGGACTCGGAAGCCTTCCTGGCCTATCTGTGTTCCACTGACACATCTTTTTCCTGTTTTGCTCTGGAGTCGTTGCTGTGAGAATGCTTCTCCGTGAGTATAACTTGCTATCGAGTCTCATGAGTCCTTCTAGTGAATCTGCAAATTTGAAGCCATTATGAGAATATCGTATTACTAGTCCTATTATCTATTGGACAAAGTTCCCTAAATGTTCAAGTATAGAATGTTTTGAATTTTTTAATCTGTAAAATCCAGATATAATTATCTGAATTATAAGGCTTATTTACGTTAGGTGTTTTATTTAAAATTATTAAGCAATTCTTAGCATTTATTACGTAGTTATAATTATTTTATTCATCACATCTACTATAACAAATTGATTGGGTTTGTATTTCATCCTTTAAATTAGTGTGGTGATATTTGATATTAACATTTATTTTCTGTATAAATGTTCTGTATGAAATTGTGCTATGGGCTTGGCGCCTGTGGCTCAACGGGCTAAGGCTCCAGCCACGTACACCTGAGCTGGCGGGTCCGAATCCAGCCCCGGCCCACCAAACAACAATGACGACTGCAACCAAAAAATGGCTGGGCGTTGTGGCGAGCACCTGTAGTCCCAGATACTTGGGAAGTGGAGACAGGAGACTCGCTTGAGCCCAGGAACTGGAGGTTGCTATGAGCCGTGATGCCACAGCACTCTATCCAGGGTGACAGCTTGAGGCTCTGTCTCAAAAAAAAAAAAAAAAAAAATTTTGCTATGGTTTCTGCCAAGGGAATAAAGTTCTCAATATCACTCTCAAAAAGTTCCTTGGGTAGGCTCAGCACCTGTAGCTCAGTGACTAGGGCACCAGCCACATACACCAGAGCTGGTAGGTTCAAATCCAGCCCTGTCCTGCCAAACAATGGCAACTGCATCCAAAAAATAGCTGGGCATTGTGGCAGGTGCTTGTAGTCCCAGCTACTTGGGAGGCTGAGGCAAGAGAATCGCTTAAGCCCAAGAGTGTGAGGTTGCTTCGAGCTGTGATGCCATGGCACTCTACCCAGGGCAGCAACTTGAGACTCTGTCTCAAAAACAAACAGGCTCAGTGCCTGTGGCTCAATGGGCTAAGGCGCCAGCCATGTACACCTGAGCTGGCAGGTTCGAATCCAGCCCGGGCCCGTCAAACAACATTGACGGCTGCAACCAAAAAATGGCCGGGCATTGTGGTGGGCACCTGTAGTCCCAGCTACTTGGGAGGCGGAGGTAGGAGACTTGCTTGAGCCCAGGAATTGGAGGTTGCTATGAACTGTGATGCCACAGCACTCTATCCTTGGTGACAGCTTGAGGCTCTGTCTCAAACAAACAAACAAACAAACAAATCAGATTTTAATTTCAAATATGCACCATGATTATTAAAGTCTTATGGAAACTAATTACTTAATTCACTTTCTGTTGCTGCATAACAATTACCACAAGCTTATTGGCTTAAAACAACACCACTCTTGCTGGGCTCGGTGGCTCATGCTGTAATCCCAGCACTCTCAGAGGCTGAAGAGTGTGGATTGCTTGAGACCACCCTGAGCAAGAGTGAGACCCTGCCTATGAAAAAATAACCAGGTCTTGTTGGGGGGGGGGGGCGCCTGTAGTCCCAGCTACTCAGGGAAGCTGAGGCAAGAGGATCACTTTAGTCCCCGAGTTTGTGGTTTTTCTGAGCTGTGACACCATAGCACTCTACCAAGGGTGACAAAGTGAGACTCTGTCTCAAACAAAGCAACAACAATCCCACACCACTTTATTAGCTCACAGTCTTATAGGTCAGAGTCCAGACATCAAAACTGGGTTCTCTGCTCAGGTTCTCACAAGGCTGAAATTAAGCTTCAAAGAACTTCATTCTCATACGGAGTTCAGGGTCCTCTTCTGGCCCTTTCAGGCTGGGGCCAGAATTCAGTTCCTTGTAGCTGTAGGACCGAAGTTTCTATTCTCTTAGCAATTGTCAGCCATGGCTGTGCTTAGCCCCTGGAGGTCATGCTCAGTCCTTTGTCACATGGTTCTCTGATTTTATTTTATTTCCTTTTATTATTTTAGAGACCGAGTCACCCTCAACAGAGTGCTGTGGCTCACTGCAACCTCAGAATCTTGGGCTCAGGTGATCCTCTTGCTTCAGCCTCCCAAGTAGCTGGCTTGAGGTGCCCACCACAATGCTTGGCTGTTTTTAGAGACAGGGTCTTGCCCTCGCTCAGACTGGTCCAGAACTCCTGAGCTCAGGTAATCCACACACCTTGGCCTTCCCGAGTATTAGGATTACATGTGTGAGCCACCACACCTGGCCTGGTTCTCTGATTTTTAAAGCCAGCAATAGAGAATCTTCTTTGAATGAGAGGCCTCTCATATTTAAAATCTCCATCTCCAGGAAGACCTCAGTCCACTACCTTGACTGGAAGTTGCTCTGGGTGAGTCAGTGTGTGAGTGGCGAAGATATGAAGGCCTGGGTCGACATCAGTATACACCACTGTAGACCTTAGGCTGCACTAAATTGATCAAAATATTTTTCCTTCCTCAATAATAAATTAACCTTAGCTTGCTGTAATGTGTTTACTTTATAAAACTTTAATTTTTAAACTTTTCGACTGTTTCATAATAATACTTAGCTTAAAATACACATTGCACAGCTATATAAAAGTATTTTCTTTCTTTCTTTTTTTTTTTTGTAGAGACAGAGTCTCACTTTATTGCCCTCGGTAGAGTGCTGTGGCGTCATAGCTCACAGCAACCTCCAACTCCTGGGCTTAGGCGATTCTCTTGCCTCAGCCTCCCAAGTAGCTGGGACTACAGGCGCCCGCCACAACACCCGGCTATTTTTCTATTTTGCAGTTTGAACGAGGCCGGGTTTGAACCCTCCACCTTTAGTGTATGGGGTGGGCGACCTACTCCATGAGCCACAGGCGCCACCCAGTATTTTCTTTCTTTACATCCTTATTCTATAAGCTTTTTCTGTTTAATTTCTTTTAACTTAAAAATGTTTTTTATTAAACACTGTCCTCATACACACACATTAGCTTAGTCTTAAAAAGTGTCTTGTCCCAGGGGAAGGCCTTTAGGGGCAATAGCGCTGCGTGGAGCTGCCATCTTCTGTGATAACAATGCCTCCTGGAAGGAGTTGCCTGAGGCGGTTTTGCAGTTAAGGCTTTTTTTAATAGGTAGAAAGATTATACTCTAAAATAACAAAAATAGCAACATGATAAATACATAAACCAGTAATATAGTCATTTCTGATCATTATCAAGTACTGTGTACTGTCCATAATTGTATGTGGCAGACGTTTATATGACTGGCAGCATGGCAGATTTGTTTGCACTGGTATGACCACAAACATGTGAGTAATGTGTGGCACTATGACATTACAGTGGCTACAATGTCACTAGGTGATAGGGACTTTTCAGTTCCATTATAGTCTAACGGGATCCCCGTACCTGTGGTCTGTCGCTGCGGGAAACATTGCTATGCGGGACTGTGCTGCCGGGTGATGTCAGCGCACTTTCCAGGCTGAGATGTGTGGCTCAGAAGAGGAGCTAATTAGAAGTTTCATCAGCTCCATCTGTGAAGCTCTAGACAACTACAGACACCTGCTTCCTCTTTCTCTTCTTGCCCCCAGCCAAGAGAAGACAAATCTTAAGGACAGACCTGGGCATTTTATCTTTAGCTAAAGACCACGAACATTTTGCTGCTGCTTCCTGAGAAACACAAACACAGACTAGTAAATATAACCTAATCAGATCAAGATTTGTTTAAATGGGTTTTTTTAGTATAGTAATATAATGAGGTATGAACCAGGAATGAAACTCCTTGCTTCGTCCTATGAATGAGAAATGACAAACATTACGTTTAACGTTGATGTCTTTACTTTTAGAAACCAAGGCAAATTCACATCCAAATTAGGCTTCCTAGACTACAAGTCCCTTAACCTAAGATCTATAGAGAGTTGGAGGGGCCATGCTGCCCAGGACCTATTACTTTACAGTTTCCTGGGGAAATAGGTTTTTAAGAAACCTCATCCACCTCATTCAAAGCTACCTCCTCAGAACTTTGAAAAGTGTTCGTATCATAGGAGACATTCAAAAAGTATTTGTGGGCTGGGCTCGGTGGCTCAAACCTATAGTCCTAGCACTCTGAAGGCCAAAGCAGGTGGATGGCTTGAAGCCAGGAGTTGGAGACCAGCCTGAGCCAGAACGACACCCTTCTCTACTATAAATAGAAAAAACTAGCCAGGCATTGTGGTCCAATCTACTCGGGAGGCTGAGGCAAGAGGATCACTTGAGCCTAAGAGACTGTGGTTGCTGTGAGCTATGATGATACCATAGCACTCTACCCAGGATGAGAGAGTAAGACTCACTCTAAAACAATAAAAAGAAATAAATTATTTGCTAAGTATATGCAATTGCCCGCTAGGCAAGGTGGCTAACACCTGTAATCCTAGCCAAAGCAGGTGGATTACCTGAGCTCACGGGTTTGAGACAACTCTGAGCCAGAACAAGACCCAGTCTCTAAAAATAGCCTGGTGTTGTGGTGGGTGCCTGTAATCCCAGCCAGGCGGGAGGCTGAGGCAAGAGGATCGCTTGATCCCAAGAGTTTGAGGTTGCTGTGAGCTATGAGGCACTCTACTGGGGGGGGAACAAAGTGAGACTCTGTCCCCCCCAAAAAGAATATGCAATTTACCATTTAAGAATTTGAGATTGGGCGTCATCTGTGGCTCAGTGAGTAGGACACCAGCCCCATATACCGAGGGTGGCGGGTTCAAACCCGGCCCCGGATGAACTGCAACACAAAAATAGCATTGTGGGCTTTGTGGTAGGCGCCTGTGGTCCCAGCTACTCTGGAGGCTGAGGCAAGAGAATCGCCTAAAAAACCCCAGAAGTTGGAGATTGCTGTGAGCTGTGTGACGCCACGGCACTCTACCGAGGGTGATAAAGTGAGACTGTCTCTAAAAAAAAAAAGAATTTGAGATCATACAGTCCTACGTAATCACCTACCCTCCTTTGCTCTGACTTAATTCATTTTTCAAACACCAGGTAGAGCTGGCCGGCCCACCAGGGATTCTCTTCCTGCCACGTGGTGTCCCTGTTAAGCACCAGCCGTACCTCAGCTCACGGGGCATTTTTCCTCTGATGTAGTGATGCCTAAGGATCCTAAATCTCAGTCTCGCACGGGTCACAGTCAGGCTCCAACTTTGGGCTCTGTATTACTTTTCTAGGGATGCAGTAGCCACAAACTGTAGGCCCACTGAAAGTTACTTTCTCACAGTTTGGGATGTCAGAAGTCTGAAGTCGGGGTGTTGGCAGGGTTGTGCTCCCTCGGCAGGCACTAAAGAAGGGTCCTTTCCAGGCCTGGTTGCTCCGCGTCCTGTGACAGCGTCACTCCGGCCTTCACACGGCAGTCTTCCTGCGTGGGATCCACCTCCATATTTCCCCTTCTTATCAGAAGACCAGTCACACTGAATGGGCGGGCCCACCTACTCTAGCATGACGCCAACTGATAGCGGCTTGCATCCACCCAATTTCAAACAAAGTATGACTTCATAGAAGCCTAATTTAAATGTAAAGGGGGGGACTGCGATTGTCTGAGAGCAGAAGCAGATGTTGGTTGTGGACACACATGTTCATTTGCCCGTTTTCATAGGAAGATAGTATTGTTTTCATGTGTGTGTTACAAAGTAGAATCCCTTTTGAAAAGTTGACCGTTGATCCTGACGACTTTGGAGTCAATTAGGTCGGGTCCTTCTCATCCCAGATGTTCATAATTACAGCATCCCAATCAATCTCTCTCTTCAGTTTACATCCCCAAACCAATCCATCTTACAGATTGCTGGAAGGTTAATTATCCTAGAATACAACCATGTGCCCCTGCGGAACCAAATGTGCAACAGTGGTCTTATAAAATTATAATGGACTTGAAAAATTACTATCCTTGATGGTGTAGCATAGCACAAGGCCTTACTCACGTGTTTGTGCTGATGCTAGTGTAAACAAACCTACTAGCCTGCAAGTCGTACAAAAGTGCAGGACATACAATTATGTGCTGTGAGTAATACTTGATAATGAAAATAAATGACTGTGTTAGTGATTTATACATTTACCATACTGTACTTTCCACTGTTATTTTAGACTGTACTCCTTCCACTTATTATAAAACACGTTAATCACAAAACAGCCTCAGGCACGTCTTTTAGGAGTATTCCAGAAGAAGCATTGTCACCATAGCAAGTGACAGCACCGTGTGTGTTATTGTCCCTGCAGAGCTTCCAGTGGGACAAGATGTGGAGATGGAACACAGCAATATGGATGATCCTGACCCTGTGTGAGCCTAGGGTAAAGTGTTTTTAACAAAAAAATTTAAAGGTGGGGTGGCAACTGTGGCTCAAAGGTAGGGTGCTGGTCTCATATGCCAGAGGTGGCAAGTTCAAACCCAGCCCCAACCAAAAACTGCAAAAAAAGAAAAAAAAATTCAAAAGTAAAAGAAAACACACACACACTCAATTTTTATTTTTATTTTTTGAGACAGAGTCTCAAGCTGCGACCCTGGGTAGAGTGCTGTGACATCACAGCTCACAGCAACCTCATACTCTTGAGCGCAAGTGATTCTCTTGCCTCAGCCTTCCAAGTAGCTGGGACTATAGGCACCTGCTACAACGCCTGGCTAGTTTTTGGTTGTAGTTGTCATTTTTGTTTGGCAGGCCCCGGGCTGGATTCGAACCCGCCAGCTCTGGTGTATGTGGCTGGTACCCTAGCCGCTGAGCTATAGGTGCTGAACCCACACACTCACATTTTAAAATGGAAAAAAGCGGGCGGCACCTATGGCTCAGTGAGTAGGGCACCAGCCCCTATACTGAGGGTGGCGGGTTCAAAGCCAGCCTGGCTAAACTGCAACAAAAGAAATAGCCTGGCATTGTGGTGGATGCCCGTAGTTCCAGCTACTCGGAAGGCTAAGCCCAGGAGTTGGAGGTTGCTGTGCAGTGTATGATGCCACGACACTCTATGGAGGGCAATATTATTTTTTCTACAAAAATAATAAATAAATAAATAAATAAATAAAGTGGAAAAAAGCTTATAGAATAAGAATATAAAGAAAGAAAATATTTGTGTACGGTTTCACCATGTGTGTTTTAAGATGCATTATTTTCAAATATTAAAGATTTTTAAATGTTTAAAGTTTATGAAGTAAAAAAGTCATAGTAAGCTTATTATTAAAGAAAGCAATTAAAACAATCAATCAGTATAACCTAAGTATACAGTGCTTATGAAGTCTGGAGTGGTGCACAGTAATGCGTTTATCCACCATTTACTCCTTCCTTCACTGGGGCAACTTCCAGTCCACCAAGCTCCATTCAGGATAAGTGCTTTATAAAGGTGCACCTTTTCTTTCTTTCTTCTTTTTTTTTTTTTTTGTAGAGACAAAGTCTCACTTTATTGCCCTTGGTAGAGTGCCATGGTGTCACACAGCTCACAGCAACCTCCAACTCCTGGACTTAGGCGATTCTCTTGCCTCAGCCTCCCAAGTACCTGGGACTACAGGCGCCCACTACAACGCCCAGCTATTTTCTTGTTGAAGTTTGGCTGGGGCTGGGTTTGAACCCGCCACCCTTGGTATATGGGGCCGGCACCTTAATGACTGAACCACAGGCGTGACCTTTTTTTTTCTTTTGTACTGTATTTTTACTAGTCCTTTTTAATGTTTAGATATGTGTAGTCACATAAATACTTAGCACTGTGTCGGAAGTGTCTACAGAGTCCAGTACAGTAATGCGCCATACAGGTCTGTAGCCGAGGAACATAGGTCATACCATCCAGTCTGGCCGTGTAGAGGCCACACTGCCTCGGTCTGTGTAATACATCCATGATGTTTGCACAGCGATGATATTGCCTGATGATTAATTTTGCAGAACATTTCCCTGTCTTTAAGTGACTTATGACTGCACTAGTTTTATCATTACTTCTCTACCCCAAAACATTCCTAGCTTCCCTTGCCTCCACTGGAAAGAAATTCCATTTACCCTTGGAAAGACTTTTCAAAGTGTTCCATCAGTTGGTATGTCCTGTCTCTCCCAACACTCTTGTGCCTCTACTACTGATGCTTTTTATTTTAGCATTCAAACAAATACCTGCTTTGTATTGCTGCTTAATTTTTTCTTGGTTACAGATATATTCTGAAAAGAAATGCAAGATTAATTATGATGAGGTCCATTTTTCCCCTTATCAATTACAGATAGATTACACCTGAAGAGAATCTAGCAAAGTATCTGATACAAAGTTATGCTGGACAAATTACTGAATGGCAGGTGTTAGTACAGGAGCTCAGCACCTGAATTTAGTGATTCACCTTTCTTCCAGCAGATGTCGCTAAATTTACGGTTTACACTTCAGGCCCTTCATTTCAATTTAAAGCTTTAATGAAATACTGTATTTAAGGCTTAGCTATTAAACTGATGCTTGCATTATATTTTTCAAACTTTAAAGATCTACCTTCTATTGTAGATTTCCGGAATTTCTTTTTCCTTGATTTTAGGAGTAGTTCTTCCACAAGTCTCAAATGGTGCATTGCCTTCTGATACTTTTTTCCACACGCAGTCTTTTTTTGCTAATCTCACAGACGATGCTGCTGCTGCTGATAACCAGGCTGGCAAGGTGCCAAAGGCAGGCATGTACGACCTCATCTGCGATTTCTAACACTTGTATGAGGTAGGAACTGTTACTCCCGTGATAACTATGAGGCGACTGAGAGACATTGAGCAACTTAGTCCAAATGTCAGAGCTGAAAGGTGAGGGAACCAGAATGCAAATGACAGAACCAGGCATTTTAACAATTTTAGCATGATATCATTAAGCTTTTTTTCTGTTTTATTGCACAGTTTTTGTAAGCATCATTTTACTGAATTTTTAACCTAAGTATTAACATACTTACCAGAAATAATATGTTTGATGTTTAACAATGAGGTGAATTTTTTTTAACATGTTCACTTTCTTCAAAGAAAATTTCAGAGAATGGGCTTATGACCTTTGAGTTATCAGATAAGCATCTCCTATACTTATTAAATTGGTGCACATTTCAGCAAAATAAAGGGTGATTGAACTTAAAAATTTAAAACCCAAGTTTCTTACATCCAAAATGTACTCAAAATTCATGAGGAAGTCTTTCATCAAAGAGATATCTTTTTTTCTTTTTTTTTTTTTTTTTGCAGTTTTGGCTGGCGCTGGGCTTGAACTTGCTCCCCTGGTATATGGGGCTGGCACCCTACTCCTTGAGCCACAGGCGCCACCCAGAGAGACATCTTTAAAAGGAGCTCCTGTGAAGCACTTAGCACAGCCCGGCTCAGAGAACTGTTCTAGTATTAGCTATTACAATTACTATTATCATCACCTATGTAGAAGCAAAACAAAAGATCAGCAAGAAATGTACCAATAGGTACATTTGTACCAAAGAGATTGTTTAGGGCTATTGCAGGTCTCTATTATTTCATCTGCACAGATTTTTCTCCTCTCAGACATTGGGAACAATGTTGCCCCATCTTTTGAGGACTTCCGCCACATATCGATTCTATGTGATTTGGGGGGCCTGTTGATCACGGCACTCTTCTGTCATGCCACTCAGGGTGCCACGTGCTTCAAGTTGGGCCAGGCTCAGCACTTCCCCTGGATTTAGTGATCTGATGATGGGAGAGAAGGGTCCTTCCTCTCTTCTGAGGAAAATGAAGTAAAATGAAATTAAGTAAGTTAATATTTGCCAATCTATTTTTTTAAAAAGTAGTTAAATCTTTATCTCAGATATTTGTCGATCTATTTTTTAAAAAAGTAGTTAAATCTTTATCTCATAACATTTAAAAAATTCCAAATGAGGCTTGGCGCCTGTGGCTCAACGGGCTAAGGCGCCAGCCATGTACACCTGAGCTGGCGGGTTCGAATCCAGCCTGGGCCCGCCAAACAACAATGACAGCTGCAACCTAAAAATGGCTGGGTGTTGTGGTGGGCACCTGTAGTCCCAGCTACTTGGGAGGCGGAGGCAAGAGATTCGCTTCAGCCCAGGAATTGGAGGTTGCTGTGAGCTGTGATGCCACTGCACTCTATCCAGGGTGACAGCTTGAGGTGCTGTCTCAAAAAAAAAATAATTCCAAGTGAATCAAACAATAGCAAAACTATAAAAGTATTAAAAGAAGGCTGGGTGCCCATAGCTTAGTGGTTAGGGCCAGAGGCACATGCACTGGGGCTGGTGGGTTCAAACCCAGCCCAGGCCTGCTAAACAACAACAAAAAATAGCTAGGTGTTGTGGCGGGCACCTGTAGTCCCAGGTACTTGGGAGGCTGAGGCAAGAGAATCGCTTAAGCCCAAGAGTTTGAGGTTGCCATGAGTTGTGACACCACAGCACTCTAATAAGGGTGACATAGTAAGACTCTGTCTCAGAAAAAAAAAGTTTTAAAAGAATATACTGTAGCCAAAGGAAGTCCTTCTTAAATATTATATGAAATGATAAAGCTATAAGGAAAAATGATGGATAAATTCAACGTCAACAAATTTTTGAAACTTTATATAACAAGCACCATTGCAAATTAAGGTAACAGACAACTAGTAGATTAGGAGGAAATATTTGTGATTTACATACTAGCATACAATAATCAATGGATCAAGATCATTGGTGGTGTACGGTGGCTCAGGCCTGTAATCCTAGCATTCTGGGAGGCTGAGGTGGGTGGATCGCTCGAGCTCAGGAGTTTGAAACCAGTCTGAGCAAGAGTGAGACCTTGTCTCTACTAAAAATAGAAAAACTAGCTCGGCGTTGTGATGGGTGCTGATATTCCCAGCTATGTGGGAGGGTGAGACAAGAGAATCACCCAGGAGTGATTCTCTCTTCCAAGAGAAGAGAGCCCAGGAGTTTGAGGTTGCTGTGAGCTAGGCTGATGCCATGGCACTCTACCCAGGGCAACAGAGTGAGACTCTATCTCAAAAAAAAAAAAAAAGAAAGAGGACCGGCACCTGTGGTTTAAGCAGTTAAGGTGCCAGCCACATACACCTGAGCTGGAGGGTTTGAATCCAGCCAGGGCCTGCCAAACAACCATGGCTGCAACCAACAAATGGCCGGGCGTTGTGGCGGGCGCCTGTGGTCCCAGCTACTTGGGAGGCTGAGGCAGGAGACTCGCTTGAGCCCAGGAATTGGAGGTTGCTGTGAGCTGTGATGCCACAGCACTCTATCCAGGGCGACAGCTTGAGGCTCTGTCTCAAAAAAAAAAAAAAAAGAAAAGAAAAGAAAAAAGAAAGAAAGAAACACAAAATGGACCTATATCAAAATTTTTCAATA
The DNA here is from genome assembly GCA_963573935.1 of Arctocebus calabarensis. Classification (NCBI taxonomy): domain Eukaryota; kingdom Metazoa; phylum Chordata; class Mammalia; order Primates; family Lorisidae; genus Arctocebus; species Arctocebus calabarensis. The sequence continues at coordinate 13,573 of CAUYON010144726.1, forward strand.
ACTCATAATTCATGTTGTACCTG